>CM050173.1:10027556-10175056 GCA_027410445.1 Discoglossus pictus | reverse complement strand
ATTCAAATGTGAACACAGATTTACTAATATGTATATATATATATATATATATATATATATATATATATATATATATATATATATATATATATACACATACACACACACACAATCTTTTATTTGTAACGCACCAACAAATTCCGTGTGCGTTTCAGCATAAATAATTGAGCAGCCTTACTCTTTATTAACCCCTCTAATTATATTCCCAAGTGAACTGTGTGCAGTAAACAAATATAATAATAATAATAATAATAATAATAATAATAGAAAAAGAGCAGAACATATTGCGTTGGTGAGGTGAGATCATTAAATGGCGGCTGACATGTTAAAATTACTTAATTTAAAAGCTAAAGTGATTTGGGAAAGACAGTTCCACCTCTCAGCTCCATAGTGAAGTGAAGCGTGCTGTAGTTTAAGGCGTCAGTCTTTAATATTTCTAAATGTAATCTTAATATCGGTTTTGCACAAAACAAAAAAAAATACTTCCAAGTGTAAAGATAGAGGTCTCAGCAGCGTTATGCTGCGCTTTACACATGTTTCCAGATGTTTCCAGCTTTTATAGCGCGGTGCATTTTCATGTCGGCATGAAAGAAATGAGAAAATATTTTTTTCCTTGCTGCATCAGATAGAGGGTATTTGGTAATGTGTTGTATTGTATTTCCTCTTTTCAAACAAAGGCCTCAGAGCACAACAACTGATTCAGAGGTTTAGGAGCTTGCTCTCTACCAGCCAATTCATTTTACACAAGTATGCTCTCTGCATTTCCTATTAGTTTCAATGAAGTTTAAAGGTAATACTTAAACTTGTTTTCCACACCCCCAGAGCTGCTTACATAGGCACCTGGTACCTACCAATAGAAACACTGCATTTAAGTAGTTTTAAATGCAGGCATCCACATAGCAATATCTGGGCAGATCTTTGCTTCCTTGTGCAGGGTACTACACATTCCATGATGCCTTGCTGCACAAACTACCATCACAGATTGAAACAATGTTTTGAAGCTGCCTTTGATTGGCCAAAATGAATTATGAATTTTATGCTAATTTTTGCCGGGATTTCAAGAGATTTAAGAAACTTTACGGCAAGTTTAATAATTTTTTTCCATGCAAAACAAAATGTTTTCCTACACTACTGATTCTTCAGATGCTTCATAATCCAGGAAACTTAAAATATGCCTTTAAACAGGTTTTACTTCATATTTTTGAAGCAAAAAATAATAATTTTGCAATGTTTAAAACCTGCTCAGTGTTCCAGGTCCTTTAAAATATTTATTAATGTATTAATTTACGGTCTTGTTCTTTTCGACCTTGGAGATAAAAAAAAAATTAACCTTAGCAGTAAAATCAGATAAAACAGTTATTAGGTTTGTTAAAAGGACAATATTTTGGGATAACCAATGCCCGGCATCTTAAGGGAATCTTGGGCACCTTTTTGACCTCTGTGCATCTTCCAAGTACTCGGGGGGTTAAATGCTTGTACAGTCGACCATACAATGCAGCATCAATACAGAATTGCAGAGCACGTGGGTTTTTTTTTTCATATTGGAAAACACAACACCAAAAATGTATTTTTTTTTAGAATTTTAAAGAATGCATCCAATTTTAATATTTGCAACAAATCATTTCTAAAATCTCAACCGCAAGCATTAACAAAATGAAGGAAGTTATTACGGTGTATTTTCAGCTGCATTACATCATCCTACCTCAGAAGGGTCTGCTTTGGGACCTCTGATGACATCATATGTATGTTACAACTAATTATAGCTTTTATTAAATCATTAAAATATGTAGATTATTAGTATATTATCAATGCAATGCAGCATTATTGTAATCTATAGCCCATAGAGGTATCTGCAGTGCACTCCTAGCACACCTATGGGACTGCAGACCATATACAACTTTATACAAGTAAAAGCATCTTATTGGTTCAGACATCTGCATGGACAGGACTGCAGCTCAAGGACAGGGAGCATCACATGGCAACCCCATGCAGGACAGTGTGGGATGCATGACATCATAGAGCCCATAATGCAACAAAAGGTACTGACCCAATAGGACATGTACTGACACAATAGGACCTTCAATGACCTTAGAGAACCAGCACTGACCCAATAGAACATGCACTAACCCCAATAGGACATACATTGACCCCAATAGAATATGTACTGACCCAATAGGACCTGCAATGATATTAGAGAACCTGCACTGACCCAATAGAACACATACTGACACAATAGGACCTGCAATAACTTTAGAGAACCTGCACTGACCCAATAGGACCTGCAATGACCTTAGAGAACCTGCACTGACCCAATAGGACCTGCAATGACCTTAGAGAACCTGCACTGACCCAATAGGACCTGCAATGACCTTAGAGAACCTGCAATGACCCAATAGAACATGTACTGACCCAATAGGACTTGCACTAACCCCAATAGGACATACATTTACCTCAATAGAATATGTACTGACCCAATAGGACCTGCAATGACCCAATAGAATATGTACTGACCCAATAGGACCTGCAATGACCTAAAAGAACCTGCACTGACCCAATATAACATGTACTGACTCCAACAGGACCTGCAATTACCTTATAGAACATGTACTGACCCAATATGACCATATAAAACCTACACTGACCCAATAGAACATGTACTGACCCCAATATGACATATACTGTCTTCAACAGGACCTGCACTGACCTCAGAGGAAATGCACTGATCCAATAGGACCTGCACTGGCCCAACAGCACATGCACTGCAGACCATGCTCAGATGTGATGCACTTACCGGGATGTTGCTGCAGCTCTTGCACCAGCCTCACAGCCCCCGCTGTCACCTGCAGCAGAGCCGTCACATTACAGCCTGGAGGAGGCCGAGCCCTGCGGTGTGGTGTCTGTGCACATACAGTGACAAGCCCAGCTCTGCGCCCTGTGTCTGGTGCCCCTGTCACTGCTCTGGTCCCCCTGACACTGCTCTGGTCCCTCTCTCTCTCTCTCTCTCTCTCTCTCTCTCTCTCTGCAGTTCTTGCCGGTCACCGGTTGCCCCTCCCTGCAGTGAGAGGCATGTGCAGTCGTATAGATGGGCAGGACGGAAGAACTGGAGACTGGATGCTGCACGGACCTGGAGCCTCAGATGGTCACATGGTACAGATCTTATTAGCAGGTATTCAGGACATGGTAACTGGCAGAATCTACATGGCATCCCTGTACATGTGATCATAGACAATAATCCGGGTCGTATGTTATATTTACTTATGTTATCTATCTATCATCTATCTGTCTGTCTGTCTGTCTATCCATCTATATCTCTCTCTCTATCTCTCTCTATTTATCTCTCTATCTATCTCTCTCTCTCTCTCTATCTATCTATTTATCTATCTATCTCTATCTATCTCTCTATCTATCTATCTATCTATCTCTATCTATCTCTCTATCTATCTATCTCTATCTATCTATCTATCTCTCTATCTCTCTCTCTATCTATCTATCTATTTATCTATCTATCTATCTATCTATGTATCTATCTATCTCTATCTATCTCTCTATCTATCTATCTATTTATCTATCTATCTCTATCTATCTCTCTATCTATCTATCTCTCTCTCTCTATTTATCTCTTTACCTATCTATCTCTATCTATCTCTCTATCTAGTTACCTATCTATCTCTCTATCTATCTGTCTGTCTGTCTCTCAATCTATCTATCTCTCTATTTATCTATCTCTCTATCTATCTATTTATCTATCTATCTATCTCTTTCTATCTATCTCTCTATCTCTCTATTTATCTATCTCTCTATCTATCTATTTACCCAACTATCTCTATCTATCTATCTCTTTATCTCTCTCTATCTATCTATTTACCTATCTGTCTGTCTCTACCTATCTATCTTCCATATGCTCTATCTATCTATCTATCTCTCTCCCTCTCTCTCTCTCTTTCTATCTATCTATATCTGTCTGTCTCCCTTTACCTATATGTGTGTTTATCTATCTACATATCTACCTACAGTGGATATAAAAAGTCTACACACCCCTGTTAAAATGTCAGGTTTCTGTGCTGTAAAAAAAATGAGACAAAGATAAATCATTTCAGAACTTTTTCCACCTTTAATGTGACCTATAAACTGTACAACTCAATTGAAAAACAAACTGAAATCTTTTAGGTGGAGGGAAGAAAAAATATAAAAATAAAATAATATGTTTGCATAAGTCTGCACACCCTTAAACTAATACTTTGTTGAAGCCCCTTGTGATTTTATTACAGCACTTAGTCTTTTCGGGTATGAGTCTATCAGCCTGGCACATTTTGACTTGGCAAGATTTGCCCACTCTTTTTTGCAAAAACACTCCAAATCCGTCAGATTGCGAGGGCATCTCCTGTGCACAGCCCTCTTCAGATCACCCCACAGATTTTCAAGCTTTGGAAGCTCTCTGTGGACTATGGCTTTTGCTGTGGGATGCGACTAAGAACATTTCAGGAAAGACCAACTAGAGCAACTGAACTTTATTTGGGGTTAATCAGAGGCACTTTAAATGATGGCAGGTGTATGCTGACTCCTATTTAACACAATTTGGAATGTGATTGCTTAATTCTGAACACAGCTACATCCCCAGTTATAAGAGGGTGTGCAGACTTATGCAACCACATTATTTTTATTTATTTTTTTCTTCCCTCTACCTAAAAGATTTCAGTTTGTTTTTCAATTGAGTTGTACAGTTTATAGGTCACATTAAAGGTGGAAAAAGTTCTGAAATGATTTATCTTTGTCTCATTTTTTTACAGCGCAGAAACCTGACATTTTATCAGGGGTGTGTAGACTTTTTATATCCACTGTATATCTGAATATTGAAGTAGCGATGAATGCAGAGTAATAAAGATGAAACAAATAAGAGTACTGCAGTACATATTGACACCGTTTTATTGAACAAACATTTTATTTAGGGTGACTTTTTTATTTAGGCTTTCTGTTGTTCAAGTTCAAGGCAGTATTTACTAGATGTTACAAATTACAGGAGGTCCCCCGTCTTACAGACCACCCCAAATGTTTTATCTGTTCTGGTCCCTCCCGGGTCCTTTTTTGGTGACATCATTATACATATATATATGGGCCCGGCACAGAAAGAAAGTTTGGGACTATATATATAATTATGCCCACAGAAGTAAAAAATATACATATATATATAGTGACCCATTTTGAATCTTCTTTATCTTTATCTTTCCTACCTTCTTTCTCTCACACTCCACTTTCTTCATCCCTTGGCTATCTTTCACCTTTCCGACTTCCTCTTCCCCCTCTCTCCCTCTCCTTTCTTCCTCTCTCTCTCCCCATCTCTCTGTCCCTCACCTTTCTCCCACCTTCTCCTTCACTCTTCTCTCTCCCCCTTCTCTATTTCCCTCTCCCACTTCCCTCCCCTCCCCCACATTAGCACGAACAGCACTGTTCAGAGTAGAATTGCCTGGTATTTCAGGGCTGGATCACTCTATTGGATGAGACCAGACTGATATACTACAGGATATCACTTCACTAGGAAATTGCCCATCAAAAATGACGATGATAAAGATTCCAAATCGTGTTAAATAGGAGTCAGCATACACCTGCCATCATTTAAAGTGTCTCTCATTAACCCCAAATAAAGTTCAGCTGCTCTAGTTGGTCTTTCCTGAAATGTTCTTAGTCGCATCCCACAGCAAAAGCCATGGTCCACAGAGAGCTTCCAAAGCATCAGAGGGATCTCATTGTTAAAAGGTATCAGTCAGGAGAAGGGTACAAAATAATTTCCAAGGCATTAGATATACCATGGAACACAGTGAAGACAGTCATCATCAAGTGGAGAAAATATGGCACAACAGTGACATTACCAAGAACTGGAGCTCCCTCCAAAATTGATGAAAAGACGAGAAGAAAACTGGTCTGGGAGACTACCAAGAGGCCTACAGCAACATTAAAGGAGCTGGAGGAATATCTGGCAAGTACTGGCTGTGTGGTACATGTGACAACAATCTCCCGTATTCTTCATATGTCTGGGCTATGGGGTAGAGTGGCAAGACGAAAGCCTTTTCTTACGAAGAAAAACATCCAAGCCAGGCTACATTTTGCAAAAACACATCTGAAGTCTCCCAAAAGCATGTGGGAAAAGGTGTTATGGTCTGATGAAACCAAGGTTGAACTTTTTGGCCATAATTCCAAAAGATATGTTTGGCACAAAAACAACACTGCACATCACCAAAAGAAAACCATACCCACAGTGACGCATGGTGGTGGCAGCATTATGCTTTGGGGCTGTTTTTCTTCAGCTGGAACTGGGGCCTTAGTTAAGATAGAGGGAATTATGAACAGTTCCAAATACCAGTCAATATTGGCACAAAACCTTCAGGCTTCTGCTAGAAAGCTGAACATGAAGAGGAACTTCATCTTTCAGCATGACAACGACCCAAAGCATACATCCAAATCAACAAAGGAATGGCTTCACCAGAAGAAGATTAAAGTTTTGGAATGGCCCAGCCAGAGCCCAGACCTGAATCCGATTGAAAATCTGTGGGGTGATCTGAAGAGGGCTGTGCACTGGAGATGCCCTCGCAATCTGACAGATTTGGAGTGTTTTTGCAAAGAAGAGTGGGCAAATCTTGCCAAGTCAAAATGTGCCATGCTGATAGACTCATACCCAAAAAGACTGAGTGCTGTAATAAAATCAAAAGGTGCTTCAACAAAGTATTAGTTTAAGGGTGTGCAGACTTATGCAACCATATTATTTTATTTTTATATTTTTTCTTCCCTCTACCTAAAAGATTTCAGTTTGTTTTTCAATTGAGTTGTACAGTTTATAGGTCACATTAAAGGTGGAAAAAGTTCTGAAATGATTTATCTTTGTCTCATTTTTTTACAGCACCGAAACCTGACATTTTAACAGGGGTGTGTAGACATATATAATTAAAACAAGTTAAAATACTTATTTCCTGCTCAGAATTCCAAGAAATACAGTTATTGCACTGCATTCTGTGAACCTGGACATTCAAATGTGCCCACAAAAGCTTCTCTCTTTAATCAAATACCATTTCAAACATGGCTCCTTTTAGGCATACGCCTGCTGTATTAAAAGGCTTTAAGCAAAGCCCAGGATGGATTATGCACAAGCCAGGAAACGTACCCAAGTACAGCTGTTTCGAGTTACTGCCTCTCATCAGTGTGGGGGCCGGTTCCTAGCTGGTGTAGTAGATTTTGTGAGGAGGTAGTTTACCATAACAATTATTTAATTTATGATGGGCAAAAGAGCGATAGAAGCCTCCACCGTACAGTAGTGGGTTCTGATCCTTTGCACGTCTCTTTAGCACAGGTTATCCAACGTTTCACTGGAAAATGGTGGAATGGATAATGGTGGAATATTGCCTACTGAAACTAATTGCATTAAACCTTTGCTAAACTGTATATTACAAGTTTTACATGGTGTTCAATATGCTATTAATCCATCCATTTGCCTCTAAGGTTAGTTATTTATCTAAACACGAATGTTGTAACTCTTACCACAATCTATGCCTACTAGTACATCTAGTGCCAGAGCTAGTGACTGAAGGGCCCCAGTGCAAAGTAATTTGGTGCCCATTTATAACTCGTCGACCACCTCCTCCCTCCTCCCTGAAGGATGTCCATTTTATTCCATACCACTGATAGTAGCAAAGGGCCCCGAACTTGGACTTTGCACCTGCTGCACCACAAGTAGCTCCACCACGACACATCCTGACAAGGTATCGATACAGCTGTATAAAGGGGCAGCGTTCTTTAAAAAATAGAAAACAAATGCAGCATATAATATATTGGTACTAAGATGTTCTTGCAGAGTCCTCAACCCACTTGGCATTAGTACCAGGAACATATGAGTCATATCACGTCTCGGTATAATAATACATGTATTTTTAGCAGGAATTAAAGTGCACGGTATCTGTGTACAATTCTGCCCTCCTAATAATGGACATACTATACTGATTTAGGATGGCTCGTGTTCGATCATGAATCAAGGACATACTTAGGTACAGTATACAGTGGTGAAGAGCATCAATAAGACATAATGCGAGTGCCTACACAGAATATGTACTGCTGGGTAATAAAAGCATCAATCTATACAGTCCTTTGCTGGATTGCTAACTTGTTGTGGTGAAAGGGTTTGTGCATTCAATGAAGCTGTGAGCTATACCATGTAGGGTCACCCATAGCGGAGAAGTCAGACAAAAAGGTCCACTGGAGAAGAAACTGGCATCTCACTTCAGTATCTTTGCCAAGAAAACCTTATGGAGAAGCACAACCAGAGACATAATAATTGTATCTGGCGAGCCATGGTCCATAGGATCACGGAGAGTCAAACACGACTGAGCAATTCTAAACAGTATTGCCCCTTTGTGTTACAAAAGAGGAACCATGCTAACCTGTTGATCTGTTTAGGAGATATGTAGGGCATGGGCGCAAATTGCTTTGCACATATATATTGTAATTGAAACTCAAGTACTTTGCCTCTACTTCCAAGACTTGAGATTCTTGATACTAAGCCGTTCACGTACCAAGTTTAATTAATTTTCAGTAATAGTTTTGTCTGCCACTAATCGCAGAGTGCTCAATCTGGATCAGTGAAGATAACTCCAATCAGTTAGGTGAGCACAGTATCAAGTGGTAACACTACAATACTTTCCTACAATATGACTAAATGAACATGTCTTGAGGAATTTCCAACCTAAGTCCCACTGATAACGGTAACTGTAGAACATGGCAACCCGAGCTCCTTGGGAAAACTGTGCCCAAGTCTTGGTGCCTCAATTGGGTCCAACTCCTACTAAATCATCTTAGTCACTATATATATATGAATATGATGCCGGTTGGTATTCCACATGCACATTTGTACACAAGCTGTACGCAATGGAGCTGTTCATGACCTTATCACAGGTGCGCAATGCCTACAATTCTGCGTCATTGAAGATGTGAGTGCGTATGATGACATCAAGGATGACACCAGAGCAGAATACTAACTGGCCTCACAGAAATATGAAACACGGAATTAGAGCAACGCGTGTTTACCTCCATCTCATAATATGACTTATTAGGGGTAGAACCAAGAGACGCATCAACATGACCTGGTGACAAAATAAGATAAAATGTAAAAAATTGATTTTGGATTGAAAACAGTTATTTCTAAAACAGCATTAGGGCTATAAATTAATAGCCTTATTAAATTGTGATTCGGCCAATTGAATAGGGCTCTATATAATCACATAGCATATTTTTTACAGAAGTGTTTAGCTAGTGAAGACCTTGCTTTTGGATAGAAGATCCCTAACTAAAAACTTGCTCTGTGCTTATATAGAGCCCTATTCAATTGGCCCGAATCGCAGTTTAATAAGGCTGTAAATAGGTAAACCTTCTTTTAACAGTATAGTGGGCCTTTAGGATTTATTCACAGCACATATCATCTTAATTTATTCCTGGCCATTGTTGTGGAGAATTACAAATCTGCATACATTTATTTAGCCTATACAGTGCTTTGCAAAAGTATTCACCCCCTTGACTTTTTACCTATTTTGTTACATTGGTCCTTTAGGATTTATTCACAGCACATATCATCGCTCCACATCAGCCCCCGTCAATTTATTGCAGGGTTTGCGGCCCTCCCTGCTCCATACTCCCTGCTCTGGTGGCCAGGGGCGCGCGTGCATGTGCGGGGACGCACTCATGGGAAGCCAGGCGCACAAGCGTGCACGCACGGCCGCAGCATTAAGGTGAGGGAGGAGTGGGTGAGAGACATGGGAGGGAGAGGAGTGGGGGAGAGACACAGGGGAGGGAGAGGAGGGGCACGAGAGACACAGGGGAGGGAGAGGAGGAGGGGAAGAGAGACATAGGGGAGGGAGAGGAGGAGGGGAAGAGAGACATAGGGGAGGGAGAGGAGGAGGGGAAGAGAGACACGGGACGGAGAGGAGATGGGGAAGAGACACAGGGGAGGGAGAGGAGAAGGGGAAAAGACACAGGGGAGGGAGAGGAGGGGGAAGCGGGACACAGGGGAGGGGGGTAGAGAGACACATGGGATGGAGAGGAGGGAGGAGAGAGACACAGGGGATGGAGAGGAGGGAGGAGAGAGACACAGGGGATGGAGAGGAGGAGGGGAAGAGACACATGGGAGGGAAAGGAGGAGGGGGAGAGACAGGGGAGGGAGAGGAGGAGGGGTAGAGACACATGGGAGGGAGAGGAGGGGGAGAGAGACACAGGGGAGGGAGAGGAGGGGGAAAGAGTGACACGGGCGGGAGGGGAGGAAGAAACACAGGGAAGGGAGAGGAGGGGGAAGAGACACATGGGAGGGAGACAGGGGGTGAAGAGACAGAGGGGGGAGAGAGACACAGGGGAGGGAGAGGGGGAAAGAGACACAGGGGAGGGAGCTGGGGGAAGGAGAAACAAGGGAGGGAGAGGAGGGAAAGAGACACAGAGGAGGGGGGAAGAGACAGGGGTGGGAGAGGAAGTAGAGGGGGGGAGAGGCTTGCAATGAGCACCTCCCCATCAAGAGCTGTAATTTTTGACGGGCAAGTCGCTAGTATATAAATAAACTGTTATTGGTTGTTGGTGGGAATGTCTAATTCTCCTAGAAGGGATTATGGATCATCCCATTGCTTTATGTAAACAAGTATAAAGAGCTAGGTTGTTTACTATTCTATTCAGCCGGTCAGTAGCAGCCATTTTTGGATGTTTTTGCTACTGCTCCACATTTTGTGGGGGTAGATGGAGTAAGCCGAGGGTGGGAAATGTGCTGCCCCCTGTCTCACCCTCCTCAACCCCCCTCCTCATTCTCAACCTCCCTCCTCAACCCCACTCCTCATCCTCAACCTACCTCCTCATCCTAAACCTCCCCCCTCATCCTCAACCCCCTCATCCTCAACCCCCCCATCCTCAACCCCCCTCCTCAACCTCAACCCCCCTCCTCATCCTCAACCTCCCTCCTCAACCTCCCTCCTCATCCTCAACCCCCTCCTCATCCTCCCTCCTCAACCCCCCCTCAACCTCACTCCTCAACCCCCCATCCTCATACTCCCCCCCTCAACCCACATCCTCATCCTCAACCCCCATCCTCATCCTCAAACTTCTCCTCAACCCCCCTCAACCTCAACCTCCCTCCTCAACATCAACCCCCCATCCTCAATCTCTCAACCCCCATCCTCATCCTCAACCCCCCCATCCTCATCCTCAACCCCCCCCATCCTCATCCCCCTCCTCACCCCCCTCCTTAACCTCCCTCCTCCTCACCCCCCCTCCTCACCCCCCCCCCCTCAACCTCAACCCCCCTCCTCAACCTCCCCATCAAGAGCTGTAATTTTTGACGGGCAAGTCGCTAGTATATAAATAAACTGTTATTGGTTGTTGGTGGGAATGTCTCATTCTCCTAGAAGGGATTATGGATCATCCCATTGCTTTATGTAAACGAGTATAAAGAGCTAGGTTGTTTACTAGCCGGTCAGTAGCAGCCATTTTTGGATGTTTTTGCTACTGCTCCACATTTTTGTCTAAATAAACTATAATAATAAGAAAATTACCAGAAGACTCTGTTTTTGTTATCATGACTGGGGGTCGGAGTAAAAAGTGGTGTGAGTATGAGTTTTTTCCTAATCAATATACATATATATATATATATATATATATATATATATATATATATATATAGTTTAAAATTCTTCTGTCTGACTAAGACCATAATGAAGCATAAAAAAGACAAAAAAATGTTTTCATGACTGGTGGACCATGTAGGCATTCATTATAATATGATGCAAGCGTGTGAGAGGGGTGTTTACATTTGTAGAGAGCTGTGGTTGAATCTACTGATGCAAACGTCTTGATTCTTGCCCTGTAAGGGGGAAGGGTGTGGTATCAAGTTCAGTAAGACCCATTTATCTAATAAAGTCTCCTGGTCTCTCCCTGTTCCCTCTCCCCTTCCACCTATACATACATAAATGTACCCTTGTGTTTCAGGACGTGATATAACAAAATGGATTTCTATGTTCATAAACAGAGTCTGCAAAAATTCTGATTTTCCAGATGTACATGCTCGGTTTCACCAAAGTATGAGAGATCAAATTGCCAATATCCACTGGATAATAGTGAAAGCAAGAGGGTTCCAGAAAAACATTTACTTCTGCTTAGACTATTCTAAGGCCTTTGACTGAGTGTTTCAAGTCCTTACAGAGATGGGGGTACCAGACCATCTCATCCTATTCCTAAGGAATCTGTATATGGACCAAGAAGCCATGGTTAGAACTGAAGATAGAACAACCAAATGGTTAAAGATCGGGAAACGAGTGCAAGAAGATTCTATGTTGTCACTTATTTAACACATAAGTGGAATACGTCATGCGTAAGGATGGGCTAGACGAGTCAGAAACCGGAGTTAATACTGCTGGGAGAAATATCAACAACCTCCGATATGCGGATGATACTTCTCTGATGGCTGAAAGGAACGAATGATAAAGGTAAACGAAGAGAGTGCAAAAGCTGGCCTGCCACTCAACATTAAAAATATGAAGATCAAAACAGCAATCTCAATTACTGGCAACTAGCTTTGGGGGATGTGAAGGCATTGACAGATTTTATTTCCCTGGGCTCCAAGATCTCTCCAGATGGTGATAGCAGCCATGAAATTAAAAGATGTTTGCTTCTGAGGAGGGAAACTATGGCAAGTCTGGGCAAGCTATTACAAAGTAAATATATTTCAAAATGAATAGTTAATTGCAAAGATTTATAAGGCTAACCCTACGGGAATGGACAGACTAAGCTATCAAGACAGACTAAACAATAAAACGTATTTTCTCTAAAAAAAAAAAGTGTCTAAGAGGGGATTACCTTAAGGCTTTGTCAAGTTAACTTTTTGTGCCAAAAGGTTTTAAACTGACAAGAGGACATTCTTTACAATTAAAAGAAAAAAGATTCCACCTTAAAAAAAGAAAAGGGTTCTTCACAGTAAGGGTGGTTAATCTGTAGAATTTGAATAAAAAGGGCATTCAGGGATATCCTGGATAACAAGAGAAGGAGTATTGATCCAGGGAGGAGTCAGATTGCCTATATGTAGGAGCAGGAAGGAATTTTTTTTTTTTTCCTTATGAGACAATTGACAATGTTTTAATTGTTTTTTTTTCTGTTTGCTTCCTCTGGATCAATTAACAATAGGATCAGTGGAGATCAAAAAAAAGTTAAACTTGACTAAAAGTCTTTTTTAAACCTCAATTACGATGGCCCTCATTCAATTGCAATTTGGCCAATTGAATAGGGCTCTAAATAAGCACATACCATATTTTTTTTAAGAAGTTTTTAGTTAGTAAGCATCTATCCAAAAGCAAGGTCTTCACTAACTAAAAACTTATTTAAAAAAATATGTTATGTGTTTATTTAGAGCCCTACTCAATTGGCCAAATCGCAATTGAATGAGGGCCTATGTATCTATGTATGGTACATAATGGTTTAAAATGCCATCTAGGATAAAGTAGGTAATTACAGTTGAACGTTTTTGCTTCTGCTGCAGCTCTTTAGTGTTATCCACACTTTATCCACTAATACAATAAAAATAGGTAACATTAAATCAATCATATTATATTTTTTTATATTAAAATGTCATTACTTTGCCTGTTGCTCTCCTGTGAATTGCAAATTTTATGCTAAAAGCATATTATTCTAACTGTACAGTAATCTTAAATGGAAAAGCCTGTTAAAAAGTGTGCACAGTCATAAAATTAAATCAAAGCTACACTTTACATTAACTGCTACGTTTAGCAAGTAATAGCACGTTTTCCCAAAATATTTAAGAAGAGAAGAGTGAAGGAATAACGAATGGATGGAAAAGAGGATGGTGAAGGAGGTGGTTTTAGAGAAACGAATAGTGATGGAAGTGTATCCAGACAGAGATGGAAGAATGGAGGACTGAGGGTTAAATAAAAATGGAGAGAAGTAGATAGAAATATGCTGAATGGTAGGAGGCATGGATGGTGGTAGATGGAGGTAAACGTTGTTGAGACGGTTTGATAGAAAGATGTTGAATGGTAGGAGGCATGGATGGTGGTAGATGGAGGTAAACGTTGTTGAGATGGTTTGATAGAAAGATGTTGAATGGTAGGAGGCATGGATGGTGGTCTATGGAGGTAAACATTGTTGAGACGGTTTGATAGAAAGATGTTGAATGGTAGGAGGCATGGATGGTGGTAGATGGAGGTAAACGTTGTTGAGACGGTTTGATAGAAAGATGTTGAATGGTAGGAGGCATGGATGGTGGTAGATGGAGGTAAACGTTGTTGAGACGGTTTAATAGAAAGATGTTGAATGGTAGGAGGCATGGATGGTGGTAGATGGAGGTAAACGTTGTTTAGACGGTTTAATAGAAAGATGTTGAATGGTAGGAGGCATGGATGGTGGTAGATGGAGGTAAACGTTGAGACGGTTTTATAGAAAGATGTTGAATGGTAGGAGGCATGGATGGTGGTAGATGGAGGTAAACGTTGTTGAGACGGTTTAATAGAAAGATGTTGAATGGTAGGAGGCATGGATGGTGGTAGATGGAGGTAAACGTTGAGACGGTTTTATAGAAAGATGTTGAATGGTAGGAGGCATGAATGGTGGTAGATGGAGGTAAACGTTGTTGAGATGGTTTGAAAGGTTAGATTGAGGACAGGAGTGTTGTATATAGACAAGTGTGTGATGGAGGTAAGTAAAAATAGAGGCAAGAAAACAGATAACGAAATGAGGGAGGGGTAGATAGAGGCTGAGCGAATATATAGAGTGCTATTGGATAGAAGAAGGAATGTAAAAAGGTAGGAAAGGTCTTACTTCAATTTGGGTCCTCTCCTCCTCTGAAATCTGTACTCTCACTCTCTGTTTTGGAGCGATCGAATTTGGGAGAGATAGGGGTATAAAAAGAAATAAATGCGAGAAGGAAAGTAAAAAGATGGCAGATACAGAAGTGGAAGAAATATGACAAATCAGAGTAGGAAAGAATGGTGAGCTACAGCAGTGGAAGACATATGAAATACAGAGAATTATGAAATACAGTAACAAAAGAGAAGGGGAGTACATGAGATAAAGATATGGGGAATACAAGAGAGGAAGAGGGAGATAAATGTGAGAAGAAAAAAAAGAGTTCATATATAAATCGCTTCCCTCAAAACTCCACAGCCATGTTCTATGGACCCATTGCAGTAGGGAGCCTGAGGTAAAGGGGAGACATATGGCCCTCCCACTACTTCTTTCTGCACCCTGTATGGGAAAGAGATAAGTGAGGAGAAGGGTCTGTGGAAGAGAGAACAAACTGGGATAGAAATATATGAGAGAGAGAAAAAAAGCCAAGATGGCTACAGAACAGAACTGAGGATAGAGTAGAGGTAACTTGTAGTATTCTAGAGCACCGTGGGATGAGTGGTGACTTGACTATGTTATAATAGATATCCCAAAGCTGAATGTCATCGTCCAGGTAACACAACGTTCTGGAACCTACAACTTTTGACATCACAGGTGTGTCATAAGAGATGATGTCACAAAGCACAAATACTATATAGGTACTTGTGTTGGGATAGCACAACCATTCACAGCAAGAACATTGACAGCTGAGCAACTGGATAACTGTGGGCCTGTATTAAAAAAGTAGAAAGGCTTAAAGAAGGAAGACTCAAGATTGTACGTGGAGACTGAGAAACAGGTGATTTGTAGAGAAGAGGTAGGTTTAACAATTTAAGTATATACTCTTTATCTCCAGTAAGGGAATAGATGTGACACAACAAGTTATGCCACTTGATCGTATTTTCCAACATAATTTACTGTATACGTAGGGCACTATTATAGAACTCCTATGGTGTCTCTCACTTCCTTGTAAGTTATTTCTGCATTAAGCTGATCTAGTTATAGTTCATTAAGAGAGGGCAAATCAAATGTATCAATTAAATTATGAAGCCTAAAATCGTTAATGGTGCGGAAAGAGTAAATGCCCTGATAGTATGTAAGAAAGGTATCTTGAATCTGCTTCTGACTCACCGTTGAAAACTGAGGTGATTTTTACCTGAATTATTTTAGATTGGTTATATTTAGAGTTTAGTCTGTTTGTGAATAGGGCGCTAGGCTTGTTTGCCTGGGAGAAGAATTTGTTGGGTTCTTCTTAAGGCTTTCTCTGTCCAATCGGACAAGATACTGTCCAACTCCAACCTGATATTATCAATCCTTTGGCGAGTCTGTTTGGTGGAAATGATTTTGGTTTTCAAGTTCAGTTAATTCTTTAATTAGATCTGATTCTCTACGTCTTTGTTTTTTTTTTGTAAGAGTAAGCCACTCGGATATAGGTTTTGACTAGTTGTATAAAAGTTAGGGTAATCTTAGTGTAAATAGGTGGGGAGTTTTTTGCTGGCAAAGTGAGTCTCTAGTAGAAAGAACAGAACAAGGAGAACAGAGGGTTTGTGCTTTTTATAGAACATGAATGCTTTCCACCTTTTAAAGGGGGAGTTAAAACCTTTGACATTGTGGGTTACTAGAGTGTGTTCTGAATTAGCCATTAAGTGTTGGGAGGTAAAGTGTATTTTCTGATCATGCCATTACCTGGTAGATGGATTAGGTGGAGGTGTCCAAGTGGTCCAGAGTTGCCTCCCTGGGAACCAAAGAGGTCTGTCTGAATTGTGGTGTGTTGATTCAAGGGAAAGAAAGGAAAAAGTGTGTGTGTGTGTGTGGGATGTTTGTGATAGAACAAGTTAAACATATACAAATATAACAATATACCATTTCCGCCTGAAAAAAGGTGCCTGGGGTGGAGGGGTAAAGGCATCTTTCCTCCGTGAACCCCTAGAAGGAGGGCTAAACTATTAGTATAATAGAAATAAAACAAAGTGTAAAAATAACAAGTTAATTAAACATCTAAGAGCACCAGTTTTTAAGAGGGTCTAGCACCTCATCATATTAAACTTCCTGGCCAAATTATACATATTGCTAGGAATTCTTAGCCTCAGACCGGGGAAAGTGCTTTAAGACAGTGGTTTTAAAGATCAGTGTAGAGGTACTCATTCCTCTCCTGCTTGCATAGGTAAATCCTCCTTGCCGGTAAGTCTCTCTGTTGCATTCATAGGTGAGTTTACCAAATCATCAGGTAAATTCCTTGGGTGTTTATTTTTAGGAACTTTAGTCCATTCTCGGTTGGGTCTAGAGGTGCAAGTTTGTTCCTGAGTTTTATAGACTTCTTCTTGGGACCCAAGGTTTAAACATTGTAGAAGTTTGGTGCTTTCGTCGAAAGAATGGGATGAATAAAAAGATCTTTTGTGAAATAAAAGAGAGTGAAATAAAATCCCCATCTGTATGGTATTTTATGCTTGACCAGAATTGCAAGAGCTGGTTTCATTGCTCCTCGCTTCTCCAAAGTTGCAGGGGACAAGTCCATGTAAATCTGGAGGGATTAACCATCAGGCCTTTTATGGAGGGTTTCTTTCTTGTTGCAGTGGGATCGAGGTCCCTGGTTCTCTATCTCAGAAAGCTTATGATTACATTGTTGGGAATTTCTTTATTTTTGGAAGCTCCAGGGCTCTATGTGCCTGCTCTATTTCCCAAACATTCTCTGGTAGGTCAGGTAATATATTGCTAATAACAGCTCTTAAGTATTGAGTGAGGTCTGGGACTGATCTGGTAATACCTCAGACCCTGATGTTATGCCTTCTAGATCTGTTCTCCAGATCATCAATATTTTCTTCCAAGCTTGTGATCTTCAATGTAATTTTGGAGATGTTGGTTCTGTCACACTCTTGCTCCTCTAGAATTTGGTCTGTCGTCTCTTCTCAAAGGTTTGTTCTTTGACCTACATTGTGTAAGTATTTTTTAATGTCTTTTACTGCACGTACAAGATGGGTTTGAATCATCCTCTCTATTCTGGCCTTTGATTTGTCAGAAACATCCATGTTGTGTGTCAAATTAGTTGAAGTTCCTTCAGTGTCAGGTGTCTGAGTGGCCAGAAGCTGAGCAGTGCAGGGGAGAGTGGCCCAATTCAGAGGGTTTAAAATGTTCAGGAATGCATTTAGTTACAATGCTTCTCTTAGGTTTCTTGAGGTTCTTATAGAAAGAGTAGTGCTGAAAAGAAGTGTTTAAAGATTGGAGTTAACTGGATACAAGATCTCATAGTAGTGCCATTCCAAGAATATAATAATCAGTGCATAAATGGATGAGATGACTGGTTATGGTCTGCAGGCTCGGTGGTCTCAAAGGACACTTAATGCTTAGGCCTTTATTCCATTTTCATAGAGGAGTTTTTTTTGTCTTCTTGTCCCCTAAACAGAGTTTCGGTTAATGTGCCAAACAGGTATGGTTTTAAAGTTAATTGGTGTTTTCCACGATAATATGTGTTTTGAGTGTCCACCGAAGTTTGTGCTAAGCCCTCTGATGTTATAATATCAGTCTACACTCTGCTACGTGAGGTACAGTTTTCAGGGATGTCAGGCCTATCTGCTCCACTAGAAAGTTCTGGTACTGGGTTGGGAGTTCAAGTATCAGGACTAGTTTTTAAAGGTTTTTCGGAGGAGTTTTGGGGATGTTCAACTCCTATTTGGTTATATTTTGAAGCCTTTGTACACCGTTCATATAAAGCACATCATCTTGCTTTGGAATCCTCATCTAGTTTTTTACTCACAATCCAGGCAAATTCCTTTACCAACTGTAATTTTGGAGGGACTTTAATAGGTCCCTGTTACAATCTGCTTTCTTCGTGTCTGGCTTGATAAGGCTGGCCAAACCTACCCAGCAGACCTTTCAGGTTCTTTTGATCCCTTCACAAGACAGCTGATGTCTCTAAAATGCCCTTACTCAGATGTAGTATTTAAACATATGAACTCAGGCTCAGCATTATAGAAATCAGGGTTCTTTTCTACTATCTATCCGCACAGAGTGTGAACGCTAGGGTTGAACGCACTTAGTGGTGAAAAAGAGGTAGTGCAGGCAAAACAATATTTCCCCCTCTGATGTGGCGCATAAGGTGCGTCGACAGACGAGGCCTTGAGCTATGAGAGGCGTGCCCGAAGCCCTTGAGGGCTGAGTGCCCTCGCAGAACATAGCAATGCCCTCGCTGTTAATTCAGCGCCATCGAGTTGTGCCACGTCGGAGGGGAGAATAATCTTTTGCCTGCACTACCTCTTTTTCACCAGAGCATTCAGACTCTGTGCGGCTAGATAATAGAACAGATCCAAAATCAGGAACTGCTTTAATTGCTGTTGTAATTCAAAACAGGTTCAATAGATTTATGTTTAAACTTGAACTGATAACATTTTGTAAGCGTTTGTGTGTCTTCTGGGTTTTGTACTGCAAGGCTTCATAACATCTTAACTTCCACTTTACTAGTATCTTCTCTAGGAATCCTATCACATACAGATATCTTCTAGATACCTCAGTTACCTCCCATTATTTAGGAGCTTACACACACTTCCTTACTTGTACAGGACCAGGGCAGCCATTCTCTTCTTAGTTACCTCCCTTTATTTAGGAGCATACACACACTTCATTACTTGTACAGGATCAGAACAGCCATTCTCTTCTTAGTTACCTCCCTTTATTTAGGAGCATACACACACTTCATTACTTGTACAGGACCAGGGCAGCCATTCTCTTCTTAGTTACCTCCCTTTATTGAGGAGCATAAACACACTTCCTTACTTGTACAGGACCAGGGCAGCCATTCTCTTCTTAGTTACCTCCCTTTATTTAGGAGCATACACACACTTCATTACTTGTACAGGATCAGGACAGCCATTCTCTCCTAGGTTACCTCCCTTTATTTAGGAGCATACACACACTTCATTACTTGTACAGGACCAGGACAGCCATTCTCTTCTTAGTTACCTCCCTTTATTTAGGAGCATACACACACTTCATTACTTGTACAGGATCAGGACAGCCATTCTCTTCTTTGTTACCTCCCTTTATTTAGGAGCATACACACACTTCATTACTTGTACAGGACCAGGGCAGCCATTCTCTTCTTAGTTACCTCCCTTTATTTAGGAGCATACTCACACTTCATTACCTTTACAGGACCAGGGCAGCCATTCTCTTCTTAGTTACCTCCCTTTATTTAGGAGCATCACAGACTGCATTCAAAACTGACTTTACTGCTTCTCAAACTGACATTTACCTCAGAAACACACATTACCTAACTCTCTCACCTGTCAGTCACTGGCTACCTCATAAAATTCGAACTGCCAGTTAACTCCTTATCACCTGAACACAACTAAACATACAGTAATCAACATAACATGACATAGCATAATATAACATATTAAATAACTATAAACCATACTATACAACTTATGAGCCAAGTCAGACAACCACATATTCCCAGGAGGCAGTCCTGATAGGAGTCATTAGGCAGCAAGCATAATGGCCAGCCTCAAAATCCTAATCATCCCGGGTGGATCATATGAGTCCATAGGACTGATGGTCAGGGGGGATCATGCCAGTCCCAGTTTGTGGAATGGATCCTGAATCCCACTTAAAACACCTCACAAAGTAAAACTCAGTTCTAGCTCGGCAGCACAGGCAATCATAGCTTGCAAGTCACGACAGTATTATAAAAAGTCATATTGGGATCCTTTTGAAAGGGACTCTTGATCGTGTGGCTCCTTCTCTGCTGTCTAGGCACAATAGTGCATGGTCACCCAAATAATCACAATGGGCATGCCGGAATTCACAGTTGCCTCACATAGCATACCTTCCTGGCAGGGTTGGCTGGGGCCCCATATGTCCTGAATCTAATATTTTTGAAAATGTTAACAAGACCACTGATTTGTAAAAAAAATTAGCAGATACCAAGGATTTATATGGACTTGCTAAGAAATTAGATAAAGTTTCTGAGTGAGTTTAATAAAGGATAGATTGTTAGAAACTAAACAATGGAAGATGTAGAGTTAAGTAACCAATAAATTACCAATATGGTATCAACAAAGTGAAGAAAAAAAGGAAATAATGTAGACACAAAAAAACACAACAATTCACAAGAAAGAAAATATATATGTTAGTGCAAATCCCAAACAGAGATGAAATAAACAATCAATTAGGGACCTTTTCTGTTGGGTTTGCAGGGGCGACGAGCGGCCGCTGGGTTGCGCTCCCAATCTCAGTGGATTTCTTCTGAAATGTAACTAAATTGTATAGCATTAGGGTAAGGGGTTGGGTTTGGGTGATGCTTAGGGTAATGGTTAGCCTAAGTGTTAGGGTTAGGATAAACGTTAGGGTAACAGTTTAAGGTTAGGCATTGTGTAAAATGTCCACAGCGCCATCTACCGATGCTACCGAAACTGCTCCCGGCCACCCAACAGGAAAGATCCTCAAATAGAACAAAATCTAAGTCTTATATAGTTATTTGTTACAATTAGAACCGATCACACATATTTTATTTTCTTAAGTCAGAAATCCTATAGATATCATGAGCATTGTAAACTTTCAGTAAGTGTGCCACAGCTCCGATTGTGTAAGTTATTTAAACTTGTATTGCGTTTTTACTAGTAATATATGAATCAAGTAAAATAATTATACTATTTGAGCAGCACTGGCACTTGTAGAATATAGTACAATCTAAGCTGCTGATGCTGACATTGTATATGTAGATGTACGTGTACAACATCCTTGGATACGTTGATGACAACATCAATCTGAACATGTCACATCACAAAGGGTTACTGCTCTGTTTCAAATTGAGTTATATTTATCTCTGGCTGAAGTTTTTTTTTTTATTGCAATGAAAAAATAATATCATTGTAAGACAAGCTTTCATAATGTGGAGTGGATAGATGATTTAGACAATTAGAGGAATTGAGAAGCATGTGACAACTGCAGTTAAAAATCAATAAATGCAAAATAATGCACCTGGGGCACAGACATCCAAAGGTAGAATATATATAATTAATGGCCCAAATTAGGCAACAACAGTAATAACTGATGCTCGGAAATCAATAGGCCAGATTCACTAAGATTCTCAGAGTCGGTGAAGGAATTCTCAGTGGCTGCGATTGATATTTTGCATTCATGTTCCCATAGAAATCAGTAATTGCAGCTGCAGAGGACCACTCCGGGGGTCTTAGTGCACAGGATACAGTGGGCACTTTGCTCATCATCTTCTAGAGGAATGAGAGGTATGGGAGGAATGGACAGAATGAGGAAGCTGTGTTAGAGCTTAAATTATTCCTCCTTAACAGGCCAGAAGGTCCCTCGCACAATGGCGGAGCACGTACAAGCACCAGGGCCCACAACAGGGTGGGTGCCCTCTGCTACTGGTGATAAATGATGAATCTTAATTTATTAGATGAGTTTGGCAGGTAACCATAGCAGTGATCTGATTATCTACATATATTTTTGCCATTTTTATTAATTCCAAGTGTCTGATAGAGGATTTTGCACCAGGGCACTCCATTCACTAGCTGTGCCACTGCTCTCACAAATCCAAATTCCACCTAAGTAACATGGATGCCTCCAGACCGACGCAATGAGAATAACATATATTATTTTATATATATATTATTTTTCTAATTAATAAGTAGCATAATGACTATTCCCTGCTTAATTATGCTCTTAGCCAAACACAGAGTTTTGAAAAATATTTGTTTTCTTTATACACTGGTGCTTTAAGGAAATATATGCCTAATGGGTCAGCGCTACGGAATTTGTCGGCGCGTTACAAATAAACGATAATAATAATGGGGCCACAGTAAATTGCTTTTTCCTTATTGTCATGTCAATTTCTACCAAATAAGCACTTTAATATAGGAATATTAAGTAGATCCCTTTAAATTATATCCCACATATAACAAGCTCAGTATAATTTATAAAATGTAATTCCTAAGAAATAAGATAACATTTCTGAGGGCTTGAGAAAGCATAGATAGCCTGAGACGGTTGTGAAGAAACCAAGATGGTAACAGCGAAGTACAGAAAAAAGGAAATAATGTAGACCTGAAAAAGGAGCTGAATACACAATCAGATCAACAAGGGATTTAGAGCAATCTCAAAGTCTTATATATTTATTTTTATCAAATAAAACAGACCATGCATAATATTTTATTTTCATAAACTCAGAATACACTACAACTCCATCTGTATCAGTGGATCCCTCCCTGGATCAATACTCCCTCTCTAATTATCCAGGATAACCCTGAATGCCATTTTTATTTAAAAATATATCCAATCCCTTTTTAAAGTTATCTATTGAATCTGCTTCCTTCTCTAACATTCCCTCCTCCCCTTAATAGTATTACTTTTCCAATTTATGATTATTAATCTTTTATTTGCAATTACACTTCAAAATATTGACCATCATATCATAAGCTCACTTTGTAAAATAACAAAAGTTTCCTAAACAGAGAAAAAAATACATTTAAAGCTCTATAATTGTAATCCACTGCAATTTTCTTACAAACTTTACAAAGAAAGGAGCTCTTATTCAGGTATATGTTTTAATAAAAAATGTCAATACCATTTTTTAGCTTATAACATTTCCAACAAGTCCCCATCCTAGTCCAGAAAATAAATCCGATGTCTAGCATGTTTTGCCACAAGTCATGGTGCCCATTATTATTAGTATTATTATTTATTATTATCCTTTTATTTGTAATGCTCTAACATGGGCCCTATGTAAATCAGGCGCTCTAAGTTAGGGCACTGCTGTAAATTAACTGTGGGAGGTTTTTCCCTAATTTCTACACTAATGTAAATCTGTTGCTCCCCTAGATTACAGCACTTAGTGCACAGCTGCAAATCCTGCTCTGTAGTTGGAACAGTTTTCTGTGCAGGGAGCAGCCAAACCAAGCTTTACAGATGAGACAGGACTCTAGGAGCCAATAGGAAATGCGAATATCATGAATATTAAAATGAGTGGGAAGTGCCGTAACAAGTCCTGTAACTACTGCAACAATGATACATTAGAGATATATAGAAAGTCATTTTTTTTTTTTCTTAAAAATAAATTTTAATATTAAAAGATATGACAATTGTATTTATAGCTCAATCAGTATAAATGTGTTTATTTTGTGTTAAAATATGATATATTTTTCAGACAATGCAATAGAGTGTTTGTTCCTAGGCGACGTGGTTTTATGTCGTGTATTAACCCTGTGAGTACTGGGTTGTGTGTTACCCTGCATTTTGTATCATAAAACAGGCTAAATACTAATAATATTACCTAATTACACAGTTGAACTGTTAAGTGGAAAATAATGTTGCAATTTCATCCTTTTGTAGTGTTATACAAAACACTGGTGGTCTTTTGTAAACGTAAATCTTTCCTCTGCTTTTTGCAGTTACGGCAGTGCCCTGATTTGCGAGTTATCCGTAAAGTCTTATTAGCATGCGGTTTGGGTGTCAAAGTCTAACGGAGTAACCTATTGTCAGTGCAAAACTCAATGGAGATGAATGCCTTGCTTTTTGGCTTTGTTGTGAAGTTCACTCGTAGCAGTACTCTCACAATGTTTTAGGGATGGGGGATTAACATAGCAAGATAGGATTTGTTGTGCTGCTACTGCACTCGGAATTGATTTTTCAGCAATTAGCATAGGGCTCATATTCCATAGCACTATACAAGGCTAGAACAATTTGAACACATTGCAATTAGTGGAAAGCCCTGTCTTTGTGCTTAGAATCTAGCGTACATAGACCTAAAGCACATTGCAAGATTGAAAACTCACACATTTACAATCTAATAGGTTTGGATGCGGTATAGGAGAGTGATAGATGCATTGTGAATATTAAGGCTGAAGGTGATAAGCCCATATCCTCTTAAATGTATCTACTTTATCGTTTATAGTACCAGACAGTTTGTCCATCATGAAAGTGTGATTTATACAATGCATAAAATGACCAAAAGATAATTCCTTTTGTAACCATCTAGGTCAGGGACGGAGCTCTGTAAGGGGCCCAGTGCTGTGTATTTTTTTATGTAGTGCTTTGTCTTGCACAAGAAGAATTTAATGGAAGGGGAGCAGCTACAGGAAGAGGAACAGCTATGGAAAGGGTCTTGCGGGGAGCACTTATGGGAAAGGGTCTTGTGAGGGGTGTTGAAGGAGTCTTAGGGAGGTGGGCTGTTATGGGAAGGGGTCTTGCGAGTGGCACTGAGTGAGTGGGTACCGGAGCGGGGGCCATTATTTTTTTGCACCAGGGCCTTCCATTATCTAGCTCCGCCAGTGATCTAGGTGTTATGTACAAATGTGTAGTAGCAAATATAAGATCAGCTAACATGATTAAATCCTTTGGTTTTGAGGAAAGTGGTAAACCAAGAAGACATTGTTATGGATTAATATTCTTTTCAAGAACCCTGGATAGCTGGCAAGCCCATACAATGGGTTTCAATGTGCCTCTTTGGTTACCTCTAAAAAAAATTGGTGAAACATCTGCATTAATTTTATAAGCCTAGATGGTGATACATTCTATGTAAGTATTCTAATGATGTTCCCATCAAGGAAGCGTTCGACTGCCCTAATTTGCTACCTCAAAAATATCTGACCAATCATCATCATCCAGATTAATCCCTAGATAATTTCTCCAAGATTCCATAAATGTCATCCAGTTAATTGAGTGTCGCTGCACGCTATTATAATATATGACTGAGATGATTTCCTTAGCACTTGGACACCTAAGGCACATTCTTTCATATTGGGTCAACAGAAGCTGTAAAACTGGATGTTGTATAGAGCCTAAGAAATGTCTAATCTGAGATATCTAAACATTTCACTACTTGGCTTATTCTGATTAATTTGTAGATCAGCTCTTTCCAACATTTTACCTTCTTTAAAAGCAATATTCCTCACCACTCCTTGTTGGATCCACCACTGAAATATCTGCTTATCTCTTCCAGACTTAAAATTATTTTTTTTGGTCACAGATGACATAGAATGTTTTTTTTGTGAGGTTCCACTATTTTGGTTCCATAATGCAATTGAATGTGTAATACATGTTTTTAATTTCCCTATTTAATTTCAGGTCATTGGATGCGCACAAAAAAATGTCACATTTTGATCCGAAAGAGAATCCGTCTTTATCTTAACCCACCTTGGTATGCACACTTTTTCATGCCAAACTGAAACCTGCTCAGTTTGTGCTGCTACAAAATAGTTACCTAGACGCAGGACTGAAAAGCCTCCTTCAGATTTGTGTAGAAACATTGTTTGTTTGTTTGCTCTGTTTTTTTATCTTCTATTAAATCTCTTCCGTAACGATTTCAACTCATGTGTTTGAACTGAAACAGTCAAGTACCTAATGATTATGGGGCAACGCTGTCATATTTAAAGCACGAAAACTACCCAGCCAAGATATGTGATATTAAGACCAGCTTTTTAATTCTTTTTTTCAGTGAATTAATTGGTGAATAACCATGGATACTTTGTAAATATTTGCAGGGTGTTGTGGTATATTAATTCCCAAATAGTTCATATAAACAGAATTCCATTGAAATTCAAAATTAAGATGGAGCAATTTCTGAGGTTGTCATTACGGATACTTAAACCAGAACATTTACTAAATTATCCTACTGTTAATTCATATTAGGTAATGAAGTGCATACATTTGTGATTGTCAGTATTATTTCATAAGCAGCATTTATACTACTGTGTTTAACTTTGTGTTTAATGTTGCTTGCTCAGCCAATCTCCTTGCTGCTTCCTGTCTCTATGTCAGCAACACATATCAGTGATATAATTTATAATCAATCTACATGAGTACCAAGGCATGGTCTGACCAGGGGCAGGGTACAATCTCAGTTCTCAAAATTTAGTCATATAGGGGGGAGCCAACAAAGATAGCATCAATCCTAGAGTATGTCAAATGGGTTGGGGAATAGAATGTATATTCTCTCTTAGCCGGGTGCATACCCCTCCAGGCATCGACCAGCCCCAGGCTATCGAGCAAGGACTCAATCTGTTTGGTTCTGCTGGGGAATCTATTCTTAGCAGGCTTCCCTGACCTATCCAGAGTCGAGTCCAAGGTAAGGTTTAGATCCCCCCCAACTATCAGCCTTCCCAAGCACCAGCTGGCTCTGGGTTGCCCATAAGGCCTTTATTAGGGGAACGGCCATTAAACTGGCCTCAACCCGAAGAAAAAAACTTAGGCAAAAGGAGGCAGACCCTACAAGGACACTAAAGAGGCTGGAAGAAGTAAATCAACAGAACCCTTCACGTAAGGGACGCAGGTTAGTTGACAAGACTAGGCTTGAACTAGATGGCATACTATCGTATCATACTGAAAGGGCGATGAGGAAGATGAAACACCTATACTATTGGAAGGCAAACAAGCCTGATACTATGCTTGCTAGAAGACTCAATAATACATTTTCCCAACATAGAATCTCCCATATTAGAAGGACAGATGGCTAAATTTCCTGTAGCCCTAATGACATCCAGAAAACGTTTCAGGACTTTTACCAAACTATATACTCCTCCCAGTCCCATAAAAGTGAATCAGATATTGACTCCTTTCTAAGGTCGCAAGACCTCCCCAGTGTTCCGGACTACCACTTCGAAACACTGAACACGGATGTGTCCCGAAAGGAAGTTAAATTGGCCATTTTGGGTCTTAAGCTGGGCAAATCCCAGGGGCCAGACAGCTTCACTAATTTGTTCTACAAAAAATTTGCACCCCTGCTTACCCCCTATTTAACACCCTTATTTAACGCAATTTTAAATGGGGAGTCCATGCCCCCCGAATTAAACCAGGCTGCTCTGGTGGTCTTTCCAAAGGAGGGCAGGGATAATTTAGAGGTCAAAAACTATCGCTCTATTTCCTTGATCAATGGAGACGTAAAAATTCTGGCCAAAATCATGGCCAACTGTATCTCTAAATTCTTGCCAGATTTAATTCACAAGGACCAAGCAGGATTCATCCCCTTTAGGGAGGCCTGGGACAACCTCAGGAAGGTCTTAAACATCCAGCACCTAGCAAAGAAATCTAACATCCCATTATGCCTTTTAGCTCTAGATATAGAGAAGGAGTTTGACATGGTGGAATGGTCATATATGTATAAAACACTAGACAAGTTTGGATTTAGGGGACGTTTTATTAACCTGCTTAGAAGCTACTATGACTCCCCAATAGCTCATTTAAAGTTACCAGGAGTACATAAAGCAAATATCCAAATTCAAAGAGGGATTAGGCAAGGGTGCCTACTTTCGCCACTGTTATTCGCACTCGCCATGGAGCCATTAGCGCAAGCAATTAGAGCTAATCCAGACATTCAGGGGGTTCGGGTAGGACACCAGCACCTTAAATGTTCACTTTTTGCAGACGATTTATTATGCACCCTTTCCAGCCCCTCTAGTTCTATATCAGCTCTCATGTCAACTATTAAGGAGTTTAGCAAAGTCTCAAGCCTTAATTTAAATGTGGAGAAAACGGAAGCTCTGGGGATGGGTATGTCGCAAATTGAGATTGATAAGCTTAAATCAGAATATAATTTCAGCTGGCCTACTCAGTATATAAAATACCTGGGAGTAAAGATCACTTCCAATTTTGCCGACTTGTACGGGGCAAATTTTCCCCCCTTGTACAAGTCCTTGACTGAAGATATGCAGAAGTGGGCGAATTTTCATATCTCATGGACGGGCCGTATAGCTCCTGTAAAAATGAGTGTTCTGCCTAAACTGCTATACCTATTTAGGACACTTCCCATACCAATCACACTCAAGGAACTGGATAAATTCCAGAACAGCATGTTTCGGTTTATTTGGGGCAATAAGCGTCCTCGTATCTCCAGACAGGTAATGTTTAGACATAAAAATAGAGGCGGACTAGCGTGTCCCAACTTGAGGCTCTATCTTAAGGCAGCTCAATTGGCCCATTTACCCAGGTTACACTCTGTTACCCACCGGCCATCCTGGGTATTCCTAGAAAACCAACAGATGCTTCCGCACAGCTGGGATAGGTTGATCTGGATCCCCAAGGAATTAACTCCCTTTAATACGCATCACAACCCTATGATCTCCATAACTCTTCAGGCTTAGGGGTGGGCCAACTCCAGGTGTCGACTTAGCTTGGGTTTGTCTCCCTTACTATCAGTCACGTCTTTTCCACAAATCCTAAAAGACACGAGCTCCATCTCCAAATTTTGGTGGACCTCTAGAAACCTTGACCGGGTAGGGAACAGGGTACAAAACGATAGACTGTTGACCTCGACCAGTTCTGTATGACCTATGATCTACCAGCCACAGAAATGTATAATTATTTAAAAATTAGAAGTTGGGCCAGCAAGACTCTGAGGGAATTAGGACCCCCTAGGCCCTCCTGGATGTCTACTGTATGTAAAAGCCTCCCTCTCATGAAGGAGCTTTTGGGTTTGCTATATGGCATTTTTCGAGACTCCACTGGCAGCCAGAAACATAAATTTATGAAACAATGGGAAAAGGACCTGCGGGTAGAATGTGATTGGGACAAGTGGACAGAATCTTGCTCCAACCTCTCCAGAGGTTCCCTCAATGCAGCTCTGCTAGAGACGGCTATTAAAGTATTGCACAGAGCATACTGTATGCCCGATAAATTGCAGAAGTTTAAGTCACTCGAGAGCAATAAATGCTTTAGGGGCTGCCAACAAGTGGGGGACCACATCCACATCTGGTGGTCATGTCCAACTATACAGAAAACATGGAAACAATTAGCTCAATTAGCGTCCACACTTTTTCAAAAGGTGGTCTTACCCTCTATGGAGTCACACATCAAGAATCTTTCTCAATCTCAAAATAAACTATTTTAATTAATGGCACTGTCTTCCAAAATACACATAGCTAGAAGATGGAAAAAAATGACACTAAACTTTCAGGAGGTAGTCAGGCAGATCAATTACCTCTTTATCAATGAGAGATTAACCCACATTATCCTGGATAGTCTTCCCCAGTTTCTAGCAATGTGGGAACCTTGGGTAGCGTCCTCATTAAGTGTTCCTCTGATATAACATCCAAATTTGGAGGTTCTTTGGCTGCACTACCAAGGTAAATGTCATGTGATGAACAGTGTGGTATCTTAGTGAGGACTGTAATGGGCCAACTTAGTGGAGGCCATTTTAGCTATTTTAGCTTACATGGTTTATAAGTTTATAAAATTAGTTACCAGCACTATGGTTTAACTATACATTCCAATGTCTATTCCTATGTGTTATCTCTACTTTTCTTTCTCTTACATTCTCATTTGTTGTTAATTTTACTGTGCACTATGTTCTACTTTCATAGAAATTTTAAGTTATTATATATGATACTTCATAACTAAAAATGTAAAATAAGGTGTAGTCAGTTAACCATTGGTTAATGTTTTATTGTGTGAACTTGCATAAATTGACTGACAAAATTGCTGATCAATATGTTTTATATTTTGTAAACCTTCTAATAAAGAAATATAAAAAAAATAATGTTTAGACCATCGCCTTTATAAATCCCTTCTGGTCCTGGTAATATGTGTATTAATTGTTAATTGATTCAGAGGAAGGCCAAAAGAAGACAATTGTCCTCTTGTCAGTTGAAAGCCTCTTGGTACAAAAAGCACATTTGACAAATCTTTCCTGAGCCTGGATTTATTTATATAAGGTAATCATATCACCTCTTAGACGTCTTTTTTCTAGAGAAAATAAGTTTATTTTTTGTTGGTCTTTCTTCATAACTTAGCCCCTCTATTCCCCTAATGAGTTTTGTTGCCCTTCTCTGTCCTTTTTTCCAGCTCTAAAATGCCCGTTTTACGAAGTGGTGTCCAAAATTGTCCTCCATATTCCAAATGAGGGCGTACTAGGGATTTGTATAGTGACATAATTATGTTTGCTTCCCTTGCTTCTATACCCTTCTTAATACATGCTAATATTTTACTTGCCTTTGCAGCTGCTGCTTGGCTTTGAGCACTGTTACCTAGGTGGTTTTCCACAAGCACACCCAAATCCCTTTCAATATCTAATACACCTAGATTTACTCCATTAATATAAATTGTATGACTATTTTTCCTTTTCAAATGCATTATTTTACATTTATTTGTATTTAATCACATTTACCATTTACTTGCCCATTTCTCTAATTTATGCAAATCCCTTTGGAGGGAAAGTACATTACCTTTAATTAACTTGCACAACTTTGTGTCATAATTTATGACTTATTATTGTATATTATCCCTTATTGACTCTACTAAAAGTTTTCCCACTACAGAAATGAAAAATTTATATTCAAATTACTATTAAAGATCAAATTTAGCAGTTGCTATTCTAAATTCAGTGTAAGGTCAGTGAGCGGCACAGGTCTGGCTGGCAGGCAGTGCAATTTTGGCAACCAACTGCATCAACACAAGTCTCTTCCATGACTGTTGACATGCTGTGGTAAAGTGGTTTCCCTTGGCAAGAAGCTGGGTGGATGGAAACCAACAGCTCAAGCCAGGACCGATACACTAAACTTTCGAATAAGGTTATTATTTTTTCTTTTATCAATATTAGAATAGGTGTTTTATTAGTTAACAAACCATAATTAAAGAAACTAGGTATTCCTATGGCATTACTGTGGTGATTTACGTTTATTTATGTAGTATATTCTGTATTTTATATGTATAACTAGCGACATGTAAGGCAGGTAATGTTGTTTGTGTGCGCCATTAATTTTTTGGGTGTTTCAAGATCGTTCGGGCTGTGGCTGACTTTGCGTCCTTGTTTTCGGATGTCGTCTGACTTTCGGAAAATCCGTAGGTGTTTGGTGGTGTTTTGTGTGTTTAGGGTCCTTTAGCCTAGTCTTCGTTTTGTTCCGCAGCCATTTTTTCTCTCGCTTAGGTGATTTTCGGGTGTCTAAACTATGTAATTTGGACTTAAATTGAGGTGTAACTTCACTTGCAGAGGTCCTCGGTGCCCCTCTTGCTGTGGGTAAGCTTTTTATGTGTTTGTTGTGTGTATTTATTGTGTTTCTAATGTTTTTCGGGTCACGCGGGTTGCGTCCTGGTTTTTGGATCTCATACGTCTTTTTCAGAAAATCCATAGGTGTTTTGCGTCTTTAGAGTCCTCTAGCCTCGTTTTCGTTTTTTTCGGTGGCCATTTTTTCTCTTGCTTAGGGATTTTTCGGGTGTCTAAACTCTTTTATTTCGAGTGAATTTGAGGTGTAACTTCAGTTTTCAAGGTCCTGGGTGCCCCCCCTTGCTGTAGGTAAGCTTTTTATGTATTTGTTGTGTGTATTTATTGTGTTTTTAATGTTTTCATGTGCGCGGGTTTCGGGCGGTAAGGTCGTATTTTTGCGAGGTCGTAATGGGTCGTAACGCATCTTGTATTTGTTTGTCGTAAGTCCGTAAATTTTGCGAGGTCCGCAGTTGCTGGCAAGGAGCGCATTCGGTGCTCCATGCCAGCAACTAAGGCCCTCGCTTTGGGAAGGCCGCAGGCCTCACTACGCGAGCTTGCAGCGTTAGCAACAACCCGCATGCTCACAACTATATATGTGATATATATATTAGACACTATACTCTATGCATAAAAAGTTAAGTATATGGCATTTTCTAATCTTTTACATATCTTTTTCAGATTTTTTTTTAGATTATTTATTATTTTAGACCTCAAGGTCAAACCAATAATGGAAAATGAAGTTAATAGGAAAATATACTATTACGATTCAGAGCATAAACCTTACAAAACATATATTTCAGTTGTGACTCTTTGCTTCATTACTATGTAATAGTTCAGTGACCACTAACAATTGAACTAGCCCAAAAGAAATTGTATTTTAGACTTCAGTGGGTTTCAGTTAGTAAAATGATTGAAGCTGAATGAATTCTTTAATTACATTGTCTCATGGTTACAAACCAGAATTAAAGAGAACATTTAACATTTTACATAACCCCCCAAAAACGATTTTTTTAAAGAAATGTTTTAGATACTTAATATGTTGATGTGCATAGAAACTAGAAAAAATATCCTTTTAATAATTTGCCTATTGTTCATTTTTAGAAATGCCCTAACATTAATTATCTCATATATATTTTGTTGTTGTTTAATCGTTGAGTTGTGTCTAACTCTCTGTATGGACCACAACATGCCAGGCACATCTTGAGTCTGGTTGTGCTTATCCATAAGGTGTACTTGGCAAATATAAGTGGGTTGCCAGTTCTTTCTCCAGTGTACCATAATTTGTCTGACCTCTCAGAAAAATTACATGACAGTATGGGTAATTTTATTTTGATATGTCAATGCCAAGTCCGAAACTGTTTGTAAGTGCCACTGTAAGGCCCCTGCCCAGCTATATGAAGGACTCCACCCATGGCCACTTAAACCAGTGATGCCAACTGTGCATTAGTGATGTCGCGAACATAAAACTTTCGGGTTCGCGAACGCGAACCGCCGCAAATGTTCGCGAACCGGCGAACCCGCCATAGACTTCAACGGGCAGGCGGATTTTAAAATCCACAGGGACTCTTTCTGGCCACAATAGTGATGGAAAAGTTGTTTTAAGGGGACTAACACCTGGACTGTGGCATTCCGGAGGGGGATCCATGGCAAAACTCCCACGGAAAATTACATTGTTGATGCAGAGTCTCGTTTTAATCCATAAAGGGCATAAATAACCTAACATCCCCCTCCATCATCATCATCCCCTGTATCTCTTTACCCCCTCCCTCATCATCCTCCCCTGTGTCTCTTTCCCCCCTTCCTCATTACCCTCCCCTGTGTCTCATCCCCCCTCCCTCATCATCCTCCCACCTCCTTCATCATCCTCCCCTGTATCTCTTTACCCCCTCCCTCATCATCCTCCCCTGTGTCTCTTCCCCCCTCCATCATCATCCTCCCCTGTGTATCTTTCCCCCCTCCCTCATCATCCTCCCCTGTGTCTCTTTTCCCCCTCCCTCATCATCTTCCCCTGTGTCTCTTCCCCCCTCCCTCATCATCCTCCCCTGTGTCTCTTTTCCCCCTTCCCCATCACCCTCCCTTATATCTCTTTTCCCCCTCCCTCATCATCTTCCCCTGTGTCTGTTCCCCCCCCTCCCTCATCATCCTCCCCTGTGTCTCCTCTCCCCTCCCTTGATGATAAGGGGGGAAGAGACACAGGGATAAGTGTGAGGGGTGTTAGGTGTTAGGGTGAGGGGTGTTAGGGATAAGTGTGAGGGGTGTTAGGGTGAGGGGTGTTAGTGATAAGTGTAAGGGGGGTTAGGTGTTAGGGTTAGGTGTTAGGGATAAGTGTGAGGGGTGTTAGGGTTAGGGTAAGGGGTATTAGGGATAAGTGTGAGGGGTGTTAGGGTTAGGGTAATGGGTGTTAGGGATAAGTGTGAGGGGTGTTAGGGTTAGCGTGAGGGGTGTTAGAGATAAGGGTGAGGGGTGTTAGGGTTAGGTGTTAGGGGTGTTAGGGTTAGGTGTTAGGGATAAGTGTGAGGGGTGTTAGGGTTGGGTGCTAAGGTGAGGGGAGGATGATGATAAGGGGGGGGGGGAGAGACACAGGGGTGTCCTTGCAGCAGAGATCAAAAGAGTCCTTCAGGACTGTATTGCACACTGTGTACAGTAGCCTAGCTATGGTTTTCCCTATTGATGCAGTATCACCTACACTCAGCCTCCTCTCAGTAAGACTGCAAGTTAGTTATGATTCCAAAATGGCTGCTGTCCATGAGGTAGAAGGGTGTGGAAGGCAGGGTATGATGCTGATTGGCTGGAATGTGTCTGCTGACTGTGAGTTGCAGGGTCAAAGTTTGCTCAATGATAAAGTATAGGGGGCGGGTCGAATATCGCATATGTTGGCAGTTCGCCACAAACGCGAACATGCTATGTTTGCCGGGAACAGTCCGCCGGCGAACTATTCGCGACATCTCTACTGTGCATATACAGTTGCAAGCCTAAGCAAAACAGGATGGAGAGGGGATATCAGTGAGGAAATCGTTAGGGGCAAAATGGCAGTCCCTATAATGAGCAATATCCGTGGAAAATAAATGAAGTAACCCAAAATGTACTCTAATCAATATTCATATTGAAAACAACTTATATTACAGTGTCCCTCAGGTTTGTAGCTCTTTTTCACACTTTTTTTTAAATGTAAATCCCGTAGGGTCTCTGTAAGGTTAAAGGGTAATCCAGGCATGTAACCCTTATTCGTTGTGCCTAGGGATATCCGTAGGACTTCACAGACAAAAGCTGTTACGACCGCCAGATTCTCCTTCCAGGTTGTGACTTTTTGTGTTCAAGATCTCAGCACCCAGCTAAAACACCTTGAGCCACATTCAATTCCAAGCCTGCATCTCAACCGCAGACGGACGTATGTCTGGGGGACTGTTGCAGGCTCCTATTCGTCTATGATTACCGTGCTATTCAGTTGAAGGAGCCCACAAGTTACTGTCCCAAAGCCGAAACTTTAAACCATGCACTGGTTCGCAACAGTTCAGGGTGGGAACATGATCATTTAATCAAGCCCGTAACCTCCCATTTCGAATCAGCCAATAGAAAATGAGACTCATTATTATCAGTCATTATTATAGCAGTATAACATGGAGGTTACATGTCAATCAATTAGGTTTATCGCAAAATAATAAATTATGAAAATAATGCCAATACTGTTCTAGTCCATGTGGGTGGCCTGATATATATATTAACCCCTTGATACCCAAGATCGATTTAACCCTGAAATTAAACATAAAAATAAATGTTATATACTGCCTATTTGCGAGCTTGAGACTGTTGTGCAATTAATTCTAATGTCTGTCATCGCTTTCCCCGTTATTTACAGTGCAGTATTGATTTTTTATTTGCATTTACAGTGCTACGAATAGGTGTTTAACCCCCTTACGGGTCCTCTCTAGAACTCATGGGATTTTCTCTTTCTTTTGCAATTTACGGGTGTGAAAGTAAATTGCAGTCTTGGGGAAATTGAGCAATTGAATAGCGATTTGCAATTTTAGCAATCCTAACTCTTGCGAAAGTGAAAGATCAAAGGCTTTGGGAGGCTGTAAGATACGAGTTTAACCATCACTATTTTTTCAAGGCTGTAACTCGTAATCCGTTTGTGGCCTGCAAAAAGACGCCAATTGAATAGCAAATTAACTTCCGACCTCACCTACAGATGACTGGATCGCGGGAAAACTCAATTGAATATGGCCCCTTCTTAGGAGAACTCAGGACATCAGAGGTTGCTAACTCGCTGCAGAAGAAAGACACAGGCAAGACGTTCCTTTGCAGAAGAAAGACACAGGCAGACATTCCTTTGCAGAAGAAAGACACAGGCAGACTCCAACAACACCAACTGGCCACTTCTTTATTTTTTCAAAAAACACCATCCCCAGTTCTAGCCCATCCTCCTGGGCAAATAGGGCTTGCTATACCCCGCACCCAGATGATTTCCAAATGTATAGAGGGGTCTGGCTTTTTTGTTTTCATTGCAACGTTTTCTCTCAATACTCCTTTAACTCTTGTTCCCTCTTGGCAACTTCAGACATCCCAGGCCTGTGTTTCTGAGGCCTGCAAGGGGGTTATCTATCTGGAGCGCTTATCAACATTTGCGACTATCTTTTGATCATCCATGTAAAGTCTGCAAAGCAGCTAGATGTTGTCTGGTTAATGTATTACCTATTCTCTTGCCTAGTGCCCCCTAAGCCAGAACCAACATTCCGAAAGGCTATATACATTCAAATTTCTGCAAAGTTAACCCTTTCTTGTCCCACTAACAGTCGTGGCAGAAACTGTATCTCCACTAGTAAGATGACATCATTACAGTGCATATAACATGATGTAGTAACTCTGATAAGAGCCTAGTGCCCAAAAGAACTTTCGGCCCTTGGGTTAGACTGATAGATGTCTGTGGTCTTGTATAGCATACAAATCTTTCTAAGTTCTGAAAAGAACTTACTCCAGGAACCAGCATCAATAACAAAATTCATACATTAATTATGTGGACCAGTTAAGCATCTTTATTACTGAAACCATCAGACATATTTATACCACATTCTAGCAACAACAGACCAATCAATTTAAATGTGCCTCCATGGTTACACCCAATCCTTCTAGCTCACGTTATCAGCCCTGCCTACCAGTCGAAGACTATCACCGATTGTGTTCCCTTTCCACGGCTGTATTCTTGGTAGGTGGCAATTACATACAATAGGCCTAAAGACACCAGTCTGAGGCTTGTGATGCACACAGAGAGATACTGGTGTCATGTGACTCCTAGGGGTCAATTATCTCTCTAATCTTGTTATCTTGTTAATAAGGGACTAGTCCATTACTTTGAAATATTGGGCATATACAATATTTCCCTTGTAACTGCTAACCCAAACATCCCCCCCCCCCCGAAAGCACAACACAGACATACATCCCATCATGTTCATACACACACCCCAACTATAAACATGGGTACCATAGTATGGGCCTAGTGGTACCCCGGCAACTTTAAACAGGCATAACACATACATCACAACATAAGGCTGAGGGCAGTCTGTAAGGTATTGCACAGCTGGTGCCTTGGCATGCTTCAGCCATGACATTCGTTATCTAACAGATACTCATGAGGGGAGGGGGTGTTTTGGCTATCAGTCGGGGGGGGGGGGGCTAGTGGATTTATGTTAATATAAGTTTCAGTTGACGTCACACCCCATCCTTCTCACTTGCCAAAAAGCGGACACCTTGCTTCTGGAAATGCAACTATATCTCTTAAGATATAGAACACCCTCTCACGCACACACAACTTCCACCTATGAATCTTGGATTTCCCCAAAGCCAGCAGAGGCATCAACATTTACTTTTTACAATTAAAAATGAGCTGTATGAGTTTTTCATTGCTTAATTATGCTTATTGTTAGGCTCAACATTTAGTTTTCAAACATTTATGCTTTTCATTGTGCAGTGGTCTTTTAATAAATAAACTCTTTCAATTTGATATTGTTACCATTATATGTTATAATGAGCAGAGCCAAGAAGAGAAATAAAGTATTCTCAGCACATACAGTCTCAAACACAATGCTAGCTATATTCAGGATAGCGCTATGTTCTCAAGTAAAATATAAAATATTTAATGTTCATTTTTTGTCTCCTTGAGTTTTCACACCTTTCACAAGTAGAGTAGCAATTTCTTGAAAAAAAATCAAAATCTTTTTTTGAATCCTGGGGCTGCCTGCAGGACATACAGCTCCCATGGCTCAGCTTTCATATTATAAAGTTTATTTTGCTATTCCACTTCCTGCATAGAATCAAGGTGATAGAATATGTTTTTGCTGGCTAGCCATCTTGCTTCTCTCTGTAACCTCTGATTGGGAGTGTTGTAGGTAACTGTGAGTGCTCAGCAATCCAGACGAATAATCAGAGTACTGCAGTATATAGTGATATCTTTTTTATTGGACAAACATATTCATAAATATTATGACTAACTTTCGGGAGCTTCCTCTCTTTGACAAGTCAGGAGCAATACCAATAGTAGATTCCTACTGAAAATAACCAACAGCCTTATTAAATTGCGATTCTGCCAATAGCATGATTTTTTTTACAGAAGATTTTAGTTAGTGAACTTCTATCCAAAAGCAAGGTCTTCACTAACTAAAAACTTCCGTAAAAAAAATATGCTATGTGCTTATATACAGGGAGTGCAGAATTATTAGGCAAGTTGTATTTTTGAGGATTAATTTTATTATTGAACAACAACCATGTTCTCAATGAACCCAAAAAACTCATTAATATCAAAGCTGAATATTTTTGAAAGTAGTTTTTAGTTTGTTTTTAGTTTTAGCTATTTTAGGGGGATATCTGTGTGTGCAGGTGACTATTACTGTGCATAATTATTAGGCAACTTAACAAAAAACAAATATATACCCATTTCAATTATTTATTTTTACCAGTGAAACCAATATAACATCTCAACATTCACAAATATACATTTCTGACATTCAAAAACAAAACAAAAACAAATCAGTGACCAATATAGCCACCTTTCTTTGCAAGGACACTCAAAAGCCTGCCATCCATGGATTCTGTCAGTGTTTTGATCTGTTCACCATCAACATTGCGTGCAGCAGTAACCACAGCCTCCCAGACACTGTTCAGAGAGGTGTACTGTTTTCCCTCCTTGTAAATCTCACATTTGATGATGGACCACAGGTTCTCAATGGGGTTCAGATCAGGTGAACAAGGAGGCCATGTCATTAGATTTTCTTCTTTTATACCCTTTCTTGCCAGCCACGCTGTGGAGTATTTGGACGCGTGTGATAGAGCATTGTCCTGCATGAAAATCATGTTTTTCTTGAAGGATGCAGACTTCTTCCTGTACCACTGCTTGAAGAAGGTGTCTTCCAGGAACTGGCAGTAGGACTGGGAGTTGAGCTTGACTCCATCCTCAACCCGAAAAGGCCCCACAAGCTCATCTTTGATGATACCAGCCCAAACCAGTACTCCACCTCCACCTTGCTGGCGTCTGAGTCGGACTGGAGCTCTCTGCCCTTTACCAATCCAGCCACGGGCCCATCCATCTGGCCCATCAAGACTCACTCTCATTTCATCAGTCCATAAAACCTTAGAAAAATCAGTCTTGAGATATTTCTTGGCCCAGTCTTGACATTTCAGCTTGTGTGTCTTGTTCAGTGGTGGTCGTCTTTCAGCCTTTCTTACCTTGGCCATGTCTCGGAGTATTGCACACCTTGTGCTTTTGAGCACTCCAGTGATGTTGCAGCTCTGAAATATGGCCAAACTGGTGGCAAGTGGCATCGTGGCAGCTGCACGCTTGACTTTTCTCAGTTCATGGGCAGTTATTTTGAGCCTTGGTTTTTCCACACGCTTCTTGCGACCCTGTTGACTATTTTGAATGAAACGCTTGATTGTTCGATGATCACGCTTCAGAAGCTTTGCAATTTTAAGAGTGCTGCATCCCTCTGCAAGATATCTCACTATTTTTGACTTTTCTGAGCCTGTCAAGTCCTTCTTTTGACCCATTTTGCCAAAGGAAAGGAAGTTGCCTAATAATTATGCACACCTGATATAGGGTGTTGATGTCATTAGACCACACCCCTTCTCATTACAGAGATGCACATCACCTAATATGCTTAATTGGTAGTAGGCTTTCGAGCCTATACAGCTTGGAGTAAGACAACATGCATAAAGAGGATGATGTGGTCAAAATACTAATTTGCCTAATAATTCTGCACTCCCTGTAGAGCCCTTTTCAATTGGCCGAATCGCAATTTAATAAGGTTATAAATGTTCTGTTCAGTCAGCTGTGCAGAAGTGTAGGTCAGAGTAAATAAAAAAAGGTTCTAAATATTTACACATCTTAGGGAGTAGCGATACCTTAAAACTGTAAAGAGACAAAGAAAAAGACCAGAAAGAAAACAGAGGAAAAAAAACATATAAGGAATGTTGAAGGTTATAAGAAGTTTAGATAATGTGAGAAATTCCATATTTACATTAAGGCCTGTATTTTTCTTATTAAAGAGTGTTATCATTTTCGTTTCCAAGGTCTTTCTTTCCTGTATGTTTTTAAAATTCCCTCTGAGTATTTTGATTTTCAGGTTGTAGATGGAGTGGTTATTTTGTGAAAAGTGGTGTCCAGCTGGGGTACAGTTCCTGTATTCATTGTGATTTGTGAAGGAAAGTCTATGCAGATTCATCCTTAGATGTAGTTTCTAACTGGTCTCATCACTCTTGCATTTTAACAGCCCCTTTCACGTACATTAATTTGTATTATGTACACCACATTGGATGATGTACATTAATATGACTTTCTGATGTCATAGGTCTTGTTATTAGGCGTGGTTGTGTCCTGCTTACAGATGTGTTGACAATTTCCAGCAATTTTTATTGCAAGGTTTGTTTCCATTTTCTCTGTTGTGCTGCTCATTGGCCACCCTTCTGCTGACCAATGTTTGTCTGAGATTTGGTGGCTGCTAAATGCAAGAATGGGAGGCTTGGGGAATATACGTTTCAATTCTGCATCCTCTTTTAGTTGTGGTTATAGATCCTTAAATATTTTGCGTATTCCATCTAGAGCCGATTGGTATATGGTTACCAGTGTTTTACGTGAAAAACTTTTCTTAGTTTTGTATTGCAACAGTTGTTCCTGGTGTGTTTTAATGGCAGAGGTTACTTTCTGTGTGATGACATGAGGTTTGTAACCCTTCTGCTTGAAGAATTTAGACAGCGGTTTAAAATGTTTGTAGCAGTCCCCAATGTTTGAACATATGCAGTGGTATCTGCGGGCTCGACTATAAACTTTCGCTTGTTTAGTATGGGAGGGATGGAAGCTAGAGCTGTGGAGGTAGGTGCATCTGTCTGTAATAAAAAGTCTACTGCATCAAACAGCTGGAGGAAACCTACAAAGTCTAGCCACTGTGCAGTACTTCTAAATAAACATTCACCATGGAACCTAATAATATGTGCTTAGGAATATTTCTCCTTGCTTGTCTTCCATGATCTCTCCACTACATTTAAAAATTGTACTGCAAATTGTCTACTTCTTTGCACTCTTTAGCACGGCTCTTAGTTCCAAACTTACCTCTCTAAACACTGGTCTAGTGTGCATTTTTCTGGCATGTCATCGGTTTAGACAACTTGGAAGAACACATAATCCATTTACCATATGAGCAGGGGCTAATGTGGGGACCAAGAAAATAGTTGCTGGTTAGCCACATCATTTTACTTCACCTAACATTTTTCAATCTTTTTCAAGACTAACATTAACCCACACACTATTAATAATAGCATGGTCCTGCATTGTAGTCAACCTATTTCAACAGGGGGGAAAAAATAATTTTAAGCACACAAGAAGACTGAAACCAAGGCATTTCCAGCCCAAATATGCATACTATGATATTTTTAATGCTTAAATTACCTAAATGGTTGGTTTTGCCTCGAAGATTAGTTGAAGATTTCATAGAAATCCTGTAACCTTTCAAGCTGTCCACATTGTTCCAGGATTATTTAAGAAAACTTATCTGACCATATGAATATCCCAGAGCTTTCTGTTACTGATGTGGAAGAAGCCCATCACTCCAACTATTATTACTGGTATTGTATGCCAGTTTGTTTTAGGACATAGAAATTATTATAGCTAAAATGTCCTGTTATAAATGTAGTGTTTTATGGTTAAATATTCCTCATACTGGCTTTGTACTTTTTTTTTTTCCTGCAATACTCTATTGAACAGCCCATTGCTTTATCTCGCTGTGATTTATTCTCTCTTCTCTTACAGGAATCCTGTAACAGATCAAGTTGGATACTGTACTCCTGGATTTCTATAAAAAAAAAAAAAAAGGAGCAACCCCCTCCGACCAACCCTGATTAATCTCTCGACTTAAAGACTTACACACCACATGCTCCTATTTAGGCGGCAACACCTGTACATTAATACCCTAAGTTAGATTGTCAGACACCCACCCGGTCACATTCTCTCTCCCTTGCTATCATATGGCAGAATGACCAGGCATGCTCATTATCAGGACTCACCATTACCTGCTGTGCCGAGTATTACCCTTGGTTTCTCATAAGCTGGAGTCAGACTACAGATCTTTGGATAAAGCTACTTTATATCCTACACGGTTGCTCAGTGCAAGCTATCCAACTCCTTTTGTATGTGTAAATATGTACTGTAATTAACCATTCAACCAATGTTGTCATAAAATTGCAAGCGATGTTGTCAGAAACCATCAAACAGTTGGAAGCACTTTGGATAAATGAGAAATAAAATCTCTCTTAATTGGGTGTTTGTCTTCGAAGTGAGTTGGCATACCCTCAATTCAGTTTTATAGTGGTAAATGTGTTTATTTCAGCTGAATTACGTTACACAAAGTCTTAGTTAGTCCACATTGCTAAATAAAGTTTACTTCCCACCAAAATAAAAACAGAAAGCAAAGCTTTGTAGAGCTCGCTAATACGAAATTGCATTTTAGCCATTCTCAAAGATCTGTTTAACTAGTTAATTGCTGAAATGACTGAGTCTACAAACCTTCCCCTAGATGTTCTTGAGATGCAGGAAACCTCTTCTGCTGTAACATGAATCTTTATCAATAAGCAATGAGTGTGGCAAAGCAGCAACAGATGTTCCCATTTATTCTAGTTAAATGCAGTGACGAAGGTCCTCAGGATCCATAAATCAAGCTTAGCCAAGGAATCCAGGATCACTTGAGCAGTCTGTATTTAAATCTCAAATACCACTTTTCTTTCTTCTTTCCTGTGATTTTTTTTAATTTCTTTTTGCAGGTCTACATTTTACATTTCTCTCCTGTCAGAAAATTCAGTAGAGCAGATGCTCTTTTAAAGTATAAGTATCCAAAACAATCTTTAAGGGCCACTGATATTTTTATGGCATGCTCCTTTGTAGAACTAAATAATATGAGCTACATTTTTTAATAAGCAAAATAAAAAAATAGAATTTAATTATTAACTTTCATATTGAATTATGCTTTAGTGGGGACATACTTTCTGTATATGGATTGGTCAATGAAATGAATCTTAGATACATCTAAGACCTTCATTTGTTTCTGTAAAAAGGCTTCCACTATGAAGCATAACTTAAAATTTTAAAAAAAGCAAATAAAGCCATGGATTTGTTCACTCACTGGATAAATCCACATCTACAAAATTCCTCAAAAAAAAAAAAGTAGACAGCGGGGTCCTTTCCCTCATCCCCTACGCAAAAGAATGGCAGCAGCAGTGCCCCCACCAATCGCTAGATGATGCTGCCCATTTACCGACTAGTGCTGCACAATGCATACAAGGCACGCAGACAGAAGAGGCCTTGAGCTATGAGAGGCACGCCCGAGGGCCCACACCAAACAGAGATGACCTCGCTGTCGATTCAGCGCCTTAGAGTTGCGCCATATCGGAGGGGGGAATAATTTGAGCCTTCCCTGAAACGACACCAGCTTGCTGGTACTGCAGCTGTCAGTCAGTGCTGGCGATTTCTTTGCGCCTTCACAACGGGGTAGATCCGACAGCGGTTCTTCAGCCTGCAAATGCTCCCTCCACCCTGTTTTGAACAAGCACCTTTTTGAATGTTAATTAAAAAAAATAAAATAATGCATTTACAATAAACTTGCACTGAAAATTGCAATTTTACCCATCACTCAGCCTTTCAAATCCACAACCCAAGGATAAAGTGGTGTCTCTTTAATTGACCAATAATTGCAAATTACCTCTCAGATTGTATTGTGTTTATTCTAAAGCCATGTGCAAATGAAGACTACGTGTGTGCATACCCATATAATCTGCCTAGATACTCTACTCTAGTTATAGGATAGTAACACTAGTAGAGCAGCGACCAAAAAATGGTACTTCGCAATTTATCAAATAATGTGGACAACTAAACACAGTGAGGATCTCTCTGCACTTTTTCCTTTAACATTTTATTTAAGGTCTTCCACATTGACAATGCGGTGTGATATTCCTTTATTAGGTCCATGGTAGCCAAAGATGATACAATCTTTTATAATATTACATTTAAAAGGACAACTTTATGTGACTGTGGATACCTGATTTTAGGAGGGGTGGCGGGAGATCTAACACAAATACAGATAAAGAGGTGATTTGGATAGCAGGATACCCAGATTTGCTGAGGGGACTTATAAGAAGTGTAAAGCAGGTCTACATTTTGGTTAGGGATTATTTTAAAGAACAGTATAAAAGAAGCTTCCCAAGGGAACCAATTAAATTTCAAAATACATTTTGTTGCCTTCAATAGTACATATTAACTTTTCGTCTTAGATTAGATTTTAAAAAAAAAGAAACAATACCGGGAGATATTACTTATTGCAGAGTACCTATCTGTGATGTTCATTTCGCCTTGAGGCCACATGAAATGTCTCTGGTGATGGAGACCGTTCTTTTCACAACCTTCAGTGGTTAGTCCTTAGTTTAGTCGAAGCATAAAGACATTCTAAAAAAAGCAACCAACCAATGTGTCCTAACACTAATGAATGCATTCATTTCTAAAACTACACAAAAACTCAAATGTATTTAGTATTCTTGAATATAAAAACACGCACACATTAATTAAAGCAAGAATTATATTTTATTTAAAGCAGTTACAGCTCACTATGCATAACTTCAACAATAAAAAAAAAGTTAGACCATTGAATAAAAATGGTAACTTACACGTTTTAGAATAAAAAAAAGAAAAAGAAAAAAGGAGCGCTTCAAAAAAAAAAAATGCAGATCATTTTATTATTTTCTTCTTGTGAAAAGACTGAACAAATGTTTTACTAAATTAACTTAAAAGCTGTCTCCAGTCACGTTTCAGTCAGTCAGCTGAGGGTCATGTCATAACTTAGTCTCTGTTCTGTAGAAAGAGCACAATACAATTATGAAAATAGTTATCTGAAAAAAAGTCAACAGGTCATGCAATCAAGTATTAAACCAAGTGCAGGCACTCAATGCATTATTACCATTATTATATACTTACTCTGAAACACTGGTAACCCCAATCATTGCATATTAAGAATAAAAATATTATATTTGCATTCATTGTATTTCTAGAGGTTTATGAGCTTTTCTTTTTTCACAAAATGTAGCGGCTGCGCTGTTTCGAAGTAAACACTATTTTGGCTATTTTAAAAACATGGTAAGAGCCTCCCATGACTGGCTTAACTGTAAATATAAAGATTGTAGCACACATTATAAACATGACATTTGTATATATGTTCCCCTGCATTAAATAAGCTGTGGGTCCTTTCCTGTTATGAAAGCAGTCCGCCGCTGCAGTGTGGTGACCAACTGCTAGATGGCGCTGCCGATATTCCAGTGCCATATCAGAGTCAAGGCTTAGGTAAACTGTTAGGGTAAGGGGTTAGGGTTAGTTTACCATTCTAAGCTTAGAACTTCTCTAACAAAATAAAATCGCCAGCGTCATCTAACAGTTGGTCGCACAACTGCAGCGGTGGACCTCTGCCGTAACTATAACAGGATAGATCCAAGCTGTGTTTATGGACATATACTTACAGAAATCAAGCTTTAAACTAACAAAATAAAACAGAATTAATAAAATTTATGCCACAAAATAATTAAAATGCTAGAACAAAACTGGTTAAACCTTTGAAACGGTTGTCTCATTGGAGCTGAAGATGTACAGAGAACCTGGTAACTAGAGAGTTAACCATCTGCATTTATTAAAGATTAGATGGTTTGCACTTCATTAAAAAGGAATGTTTTATAATTAAATTATAAATGTATTTCTGCTATTCTGGGTTGGTTAAGACCACTGCATTTTCTAAAACTTATGAAGTATGAATCAAACTAACTACATATATATACTATATATAAATCATGAGCATACGGGGGCTTCCATGTTGGTATCTTTCATACTTCCTACTAGCCTGGAGCATGATTGAGGTTGCGGTTGGAAGGAGGATTTGTTGACTTGTTGAATGAAATTAGTTACGTGTTTAGCACCCAACACCTTCCCAGTGCATGCTTAGATGCAGAAGTCACACAAATTGCAAACAAATCTTGCTCTGTTCTTTCCCCTCTAAGAGAAAGGACAACAGTTATGGCAGTTTCTATTAGACAACAGATTGCCAATATCATTCCTAAAGGCTTTCATGCTCATGGCTTACATGGCTGCCCATTTCACAGACAGGTGGCATGTTCTCTAAAATGCAGTGATCCTTTTACTCGACTTGAAGAACTGTATTCTCACTGTAATTTTATTCTAGCACATACTCCAGATGGCAGTATCTCTCGGCTTGGGTATTCAGGATCTCTATGACCGAGTCCTGGTGAGTTAGTTTCATACTTTGTGGCTGATGCTTTAGAGTTAAAACTACTTGATAGTTTTGCTCATAACTTTAGATGAGCTGCTGAGGCAAAATACTTTAAAATGGCAACAGGATACACTCTTCTACTAATACTTCTTACATTTGAAATAATACAACAGGTACTGTTAAAAAAAAAAAAAAAACGCTCTTCACCAGCTCACCCAACTTTTAAACAGCTACCGTAAAATGAAAAAATATATTATATATTACATTTATATCATTGTATGTATTTGTTTCTGTACGGTGGGGGGCTTCTCTTGCTCACCATACACTAAAACGGTTGTTGTGGAAAACGGTCACACAAAATCCATTGCACAAATCAAAACCAACCTCACACTAATGATAGCCATTAAGCTTGAAACAGTACTGTATGCGAGTTGGTTTATGATTTGTGCAAAATCCAAACTTTTGCTTTAAAGCTGTGCTACAGCGGGCATATGCATTTGAAGAAGCTATGTATAAGATAGCATTTTGGATTTAAGAGCAAGAATGCATTGTCTGCTCATTTACATATCCTCGCCCTGTGGCTCAGAATGCAGTATAATAACTGGATTTATGGGAATCCAGAGCGGGTAAATGAGTTGTTTATTTGTTTCTTACATTTATATTACATATAAATATAATTAACCAGTAAAAATGTCATACAGGTAGTTTTTAATTAGAGAAAACAAAACCTGATACATCTGCAGGGCCCTGAAGGTGGGGTGTGTGTGTTTTACATTTCTGTAGAATTATGGTTGCATCTATTAATGCAAATGTCTGCGTCTGTGCTTGTGAAGATGAAGCGTTGCAGTGTTTAATTTTAATCCTATTATCTAATAAAGACTCTTGACCTCTCCATGTTCCCGCCTCCCCTGATACGTTCAGATTCACACCCTCATGATCCAAATGAGGGTCTCAAATAACAAAAGTATATTCATTATTTACAGATCACTGTAGTCAAGAGAACAGTACTTGTTTGTGACGTATGCAACAAACTAACCACATTTGCAGGTGTGCAAGACAAAAAACACTTTAGAGTAAAAAAAAAAAAGGGGGGGGTTTTAGATCTTTTAGGAGACGGTTTACGAATAGAGGAATTTTGTCTTTGTGACATCACTACATGAGAGCTGTATTATTAGGGTGTCATTAGTCGAGGGATGGGTAAAGGAGGCGGGAACAGGTGCTAGTCAGGAGGCTTGGCCAGATAACGGGATCTGATTAAATGACACCACACCGCTTCCATCAATAGACCTAACCAGCACTCTCCAGAAACGTAAACATCTCACAACAGAGTTCTAGAAAAATATCATGTATGCCTCCGAGACGCAGCAGAGGCATCAAGAACATTTAGATTTCAAAAAGTAGCTTTAGGACTTCCTGCCTTATTATGCTCTTAAACAAGCTGTAAAAGTTATTATATACACTGTAGAATAACGGTTATATGGCACCCAACTAACCGGGACTCTCAAGATACTGGCACCAATTACCCATTTTAAAAAAACTCCAGCTAAACCGGCACTATCTGGCAGTTCGAGACTGCAAAAAAAAAAAACTAACTTTTTTTTTAATGGGCCTAATTTAGACCCTTAAGTTGGGGGAATCCAGATTAACCGGCAACTACACTTATCCGTGGGTGCCGGATAACGGGGATTTTAATGTCCTACTTATCTGCCAATGGGAACTACAGAAAAAAGAAAGTGAACAAGAGAAAATTGTTGTGATAACGGTAAGGAGAAAATAACATTATATTTTGCTTTTTCTAACAATCTAAACCCAAAAAGGGCACTTGTGCACGTCCACTCAAATTCAGATACAGTTCAGTTTCTCAGGTTGTTTTATTCATTATTACATCTGAGGGGAAAGGCTAAAGCTTATTTTTTTTATTTACTTCTATTTATACATTATGTTACTGTCTTTTTGAACAAATACATTAAAAAAAAAAAAACTGGTGAAAAGAAAATGGAAACAAAACTTGACATTAATCTTTAAAGCATACTATCTGGATATCAAAAGATGTCCTTGACAAATTGCTGGCTGAATTTTTTAAAATTTACAGGAAAAACAAAAAAAAAAGTGTCAGTTCTGTAAACTAATCCAGCCAAGTTGGAACCAGGAGAGTTCAGTCTTAATGCCATGAAAGATGGAGAGATAAAAGCTTTGCTAACGAGCTACCTTATACCTTAGAAAGCCCTCCATACTTACAGAACAGGCTTGCTTATTAGAACTCTATTTTAAAATACTGGTGTATAAAAAATAAAATAAAAAGTTACAATTAGGATCAATTTAGGTTAGTAAATATATATATATATATCTATATCTATATATCTATATATATATCTATATATATATTTTTTTTTATAAAAGCCATGGGAAGGTATCTGATTGTAGATATGAATATAGATATATGGTAAGATATATGGGGTTTATCGAACCTAATTAAGAATATTGTGTGCTATGTAAATAAATGAAATGCACGTCGGCCCTTTCAAATTTGTATAAATCTAAATGCATTATTCCTCTCTCGAACATATAATTCTGGAAAATGTTATGGGCATGCGCCAAAAAAGTTGCTTATATTCAGTGGGGTTTTATTAGGTGATCTGGATGTTTTGCTCTATTTACTATAGGTCAATGGCTGCCAAAGGAATATGAAGCTTAGGAGCCAGCTACACTATTTTAGAAGCCATTGAAGGAGTTATGCAAGTAAATATATGTATAATAAATAATATAAGCATTTGGAGATGGGGGAAGATCCTCTTACCCTGAAAAATGTAATGCGGGAGAGAAAAAAAAAAGACTCAAAGTAATGCAATGGATTTCCGTTTAATCTATTTACACCCGTAATAGCACTGAGGAGCTTTTTTTCAGGAGGCATCCATTGCATCGCTCGCTAACTGACAAAAAACAGTACAGTAAACTTATGTGCAACAGTTAAATAATGTATTTTGTTTAACTTTGTAAACTAACATTATCAATCTAGTGCTTTAAAAGAACATATTATAAATATGGGATTTTGGCGATTTCTAACCTGTAAAGTCTATGATATGAAGATGGATATTTTTGTCCAGATAAAGCCATCTAAGGACTATATTTAACACAATATTAGTTATAAGCTAGTTTTTCATGCTCTTTAAAAAAAACAAACTATAAAATAAAAAAATTAAACAACAACTTGATTTTGGGGTGACAGAGTCCCTCTGTTTTTTTCTTTCTTTCTTACTCATAGTTGAGGGGGTTTCAAATACTAATATTATTACAATTATATCTAAATGATTATTACGTTTATTATTTGTTACTTTAAACGTAAAATAAATCTAGTTTACATATACACATTTTTAGGCACTTCCATTTAGAATTATTAATTACAAGCATAGCGTTTCAGCACTAACTGGGACATATTATGTGTCTATTTAAAAAGAAGAGACCATTCCACGTCCAAGAAACCTATTGCCAGAATGAAAAGAACAGAACTTTCCAAATTATGTTAATTTTTTGTTGTTAAAGTTGGACATCTTTAGACACAGTATATTAGTCGATCGTACAATGTACAGTATACTAAGCACTTACCCAAAGAACAAACTCAGTAAGTCCTCTGCCTCTTGTTGGACTCATCCCTTGGAGACTCTGCTTGCATCACTTTTAGTTTTATACCGTTTACGGTCTTCCCATGTAGAGTAGCAATTGCTTCATTTGCACTGGCTAAGTCAGCATACTTTGCATATCCAACGTTTTTCCCCGGAACAATGTACACTTCTATTAAATTTCCAAAACGACTAAAGTGAAATAAGAACAGGATTAATTTATATATGTATCTCTCAGAACATTATTGTGCTTATACAAAAATAAAGCTGAACTGGTATGAAGTACATTTAGTACTAAAGGGAAAAGTTTTAGAGAATTATGAAAAATATTTCATAATTTAGTACAAGGGGGAGTCTTCCGTAAAAATAAAAAATGTCCTTATGGAAATTAAGTCATGGTCCAAGTCCATATTAAGTTTTATGTATACAAATATTTTAAAATAATGACATTGATAAGGGCACGCAAAGGAAGGGGGCTTAGAAAAAGACGAACATGTAATGGATAGCTTATTTCGGTATTTTGGATAAATGTACAAATACACTTTAAGTCTAGAGGAAATTAACTGAAGTTCTTGATTAGGACCCTATCACCTTAGTACATATTCCAAGTAGGAGAATATAGTAATAGAGTAGTTCTCCAACACTTCACCTATACATCTGGCTAATAAGGATTTGAAGCTGACCAAGATCAGAGCTACCTCATGGTGGTGGTGGTGGGGGAGAGGTACCAAAGACTATCAGGTTGATTTTGATAATGAATCAATAATGTTTTGCTTTTAATCAAGAGCAGCCCTACAACAGGACAAAGCATGAAAGATATCCTAATTATAGGACAATGCACAAGATTATCAAATAATCAGCAGTGATTGGACATAGAAGGTATCTTACCAGAATAAATCTTCCATTACATCCAAGGTCATTGGATGGGGATTGAATACAATGAAAAGTCGCTCTTTAGACTGTGCATCACTAGATGCTTTCTTCTTGGGTTGTGGAAGAGTAGCATCTGTTTGAAGCGGAGTGGGAACAGGGGCAACGGGAGAGGCATATGCTCGATCATAGGCCTGCAAAATATAAAAAAAAAAGTCAACCATAGAACATCTGGAAGAATTTAAACAAAATATTCAACACTTACACAAAGTATATATATATATATATATATATATATATATATATATATATATATATATATATATATATATATATACACACACACATATATATATCTATATATATCTATATATATCTATATATCTCTATCTCTATCTATCTATCTATATATATATATATATATATATATATATATATCTATATCTATATCTATATTTTTTTTTTTTTTTTTTTTTTTTTTTTTTTTTTTGCATATCCGACATAAGCATTTAGATTACATACTGAATTCAAATACATCATAGAAGAATTTAACAAAAACAGTTAAAGGAAATTAGTCAATAATCCACAATATGCAAGTTGACTCAAAGTAATACATCTTAGCATTTAGTTATATTTTATATATCATAATACTTTCACAGTATTTTGCAAATCCAACTTTTTCTCTAAAATCAATTGTACGTTAGACATAGGACCGAGATTTTCTTCTTAATGTCCAATAAATGCCAGAAACCAGATTACCAATGAGAAAATAAGACAGATTCAGGGAAAACAAGATATTATTGGCTGTCTACATATAATCTGTTTTATTGTATTTCCATTATTTACAGGAACTTAAAGCTTCATCTTTTTAAAAAGCTTATTTTGTTGTCTCCAATACATTTTCAACACAATATTTAAAAAGTTTGAACTACTGTAAGGAGACAATATTCATGAACTAAAATGTTTGGTTTATAAGAAGGTTACTAAGTGTACGAAACAAAAACAAATTTAAAAAGGAAGAAGGTGGGAGATGTTTGGTATCCAACCAAATCAACAGTATTGAGGATAAATGCTAAAAATGTTTCAGAAAAAAAAAAAAGAAAAAAGTAATAAATATTATAGGCTATTATCCTGGTGATGTACAACTCAGTTAAGTTATATTGAAAGGAAATACAAAGGTGTATTAGTAAGACACTGCAGAAACCATCACAGTAAAGCTTAATCTACCTACACATGGGACTCTGTGTAAAAATAAGCCAAGGGAATAACTGTGAGAGTCCTAAAACAGCTGAAGGTTTGAGGTTCTCAGAGACAGAATGTAGAACCTGTTCTTTTAAAAACATATATTTCTGCTATCAATGTTTGTACTGTAACAAATCCGTACAGATATGTGGGAGAGTCCTACAGGATAGATGTGTGAGCCTGGATGGAGGCATTTGCCCAAGCCAGTACTGCAGCGCTCTAACATCAGAATGGGGCTGCAGCTGTGGATAGGCCTGGACAGTCTTTTGAAGATTTAGTTGCAGTCCAGAGAGGGAGTGAACTTAGCATAGCTTTTGCGCACCTGACACATGTGAACCGACTAATGCGCACCGACACATGCGCACACACGAACACCGGGAAATAGCCTGACCCGACATCTGCGCGACCTGTTCCTGTCACCCTCTGTGCACTCCCCAGTGTCAATCTCTTCCGCTGCGGTGCACCAGCCACCTCACCTCAGGGTCTCCCCCTATTTATCTCTCTCCTAGGGGTCTCCCGTTAGCCTCTCACCCGCCATGGAGTCCCTTCCACGCACCTTGCTCTCCCTGTATTGTGCAGGCGGAGCTGTGCTTCTGGGCACTGCTGATAGTTACCTGCTCAGGGTCCAACTCCTGCAGGACCCCCCAGTCCAGCCTCTCTGGTGCCCCACAGAACTCCCCCACCTGGGACTCTATATCTGGACAGTAATGTGCGGTCTCCTGGAGATACTGAGGACCCCCGAGGAGGTGGGATCCATCATCAAGAAGGGCAAGACCCAGGCAGATGTGGCAAACGAGCAGGGCAAGGACCAGATGGGTGAGTATGGTGGGGAGTTCTGTGGGGCTCCAGAGAGGGAGAGGCTGGACTGGGGGGTTCTGAAGGAGCTGGACAGTGAGCGGGTAACTACCAGCACTACCCAGAAGCACAACCCCGCCTGCACAACACAGAGACAGGGAGAGCAGGGTGCATGGCAAGGACTCCATGGAGGGTGAAATGCTAACGGGAGACCCCCAGGAGAGAGAGATAAATAGGGGGAGACCCTGAGGTGAAGTGACTGGGGCACTGCAGAGGAAGAGATGGACACTGGGGAGTGCAAAGAGGGCGAGTGTATGACAGGTCGCGCAGATGTCGGGTCACGCTATTTCCAGGAGCACTTGTGTGTGTGTGTGTGTACACATGCGACGGTGCACGTGCCAGGCAAACGAAAGTCCTCAGCTTTAAAATAGACACCCTCAAAGGAATGGGTGTGGATCCATTTAGGTTTTAAATGTGTCACTTGTTTGATTAGTAATATTTAAGTGACTGTTTTGCTGGTGGTTATGTCTATACTATGGGGGGCCATAATATCTCCCAGATAACCAGCCACATGTTGCTTATACACACAAACCATCTTTGTGATGATCTTGTATTTTAGCACTACAAACTTTTGGGGTTTCCTTCCAATTATTTTCAAACAACTTTCTAATTATGTAAATATCTTCAGCTTGATAAAAGCCTTCATTGTGATTGGCTGATATTGAAATTTGGTAGTAAAGACAAGCTCATCTGATGCCATATAGTAAGAGATTGAAAAATATTTTTAGTCCACCTATTTCAGACATTTTAGATCCCTTGAGATCTTAGAATGTGAACTGATCCAGAAGAAGGAAAACAAAACATTAATTGTAACGTTGCTGATTGCTTCACCCGGGAGAAAAAGAAAATCTTCCTAGTTCAAAAACTAGGAATTTGAATATAACCTGGTTCAGCGTCTTACCTGTTCAAGCCAACTGATATAACCTAGCACGCCATTTTTTTTTTTATTCCAGCCCTTTTTAAAGTCATCTATTGAATCTGCTGTCTCAAATTCCTTAGCTTGAGTATTCTAGCTGCCCACACTGTGAAAACCCAATACGTACTCATGGATCGAGAGCTGGCTAAAAGACAGGAAGCAAAGGGTTGTAATAAATGGAACATACTCAGTTTGAACTAATGTGGCAAGTGGGGTCCCTCAAGGTTCAGAATTAGGTCCTCTCCTTTTTAACATATTTATTAATGACATTGAAGTAGGACTCGAATGTAGTGTCTCCATTTTTGCTGATGACACTAAGTTGTGCAAGGTAATAAAATCAGATAATGATGTACTTTCCCTACAAAAGAATTTGCATAAATTAGAGAAATGGGCGGCTAAATGGTAGATGAGATTTAATACAAATAAATGTAAGGTTATGCATTTGGGAAGGAACAATAGCCAAGCAATCTGTGGTTAAATTGTGGAATTCTCTACCAAAGGAGGTGGTGACAGCGAATTCTATAGACAACTTCAAAAAGGGGTTAGATATATTTTTAAATAAACAGGGCATTCAAGGCTATCCTAGATAACTAGCGAAGGAATATTGATCCAGGGAGAAATTTGATCGCCAGTTCTGGGGTCAGGAAGGAATTTTGCTTTTTTCCCCTTATGAGACAATTGGCAAAGTTTCAATGGGGTTTTTTTTCTCGGTTTGCTTTCCTCTGGATCAATTAACAATTAATAATAAATGGTCCACATTAAAAAGATCAATAGAGATCTAAAAAGGTTGAACTTGATGGACTAACTCTTTATTCATCCTCCAATACTATACTATTAATAATTATTTAATCAATAATTTAATTAATAACTATTCCGCATATTGCAGATCAGAGGAGATCTTAACAGGTTGAACTTAATGGACCGAGAGTCTTTTTTCAACCTTAATTACTATGGGCCTCATTCTATTAGTGGCCGTAAATCGGCCGTAAGGCTGCAATTCCTTGCGGGGGTTCAGTTAACTCACGATTCTATTATACGGCCCAGCAAGAATCTCCTCTTACGGCCGGCCGCATATCTTGGAACCGGCCGTAAGCTCTGAAATCTAAAAACGCAAAAATAAATTCAAGCCTGCACTGTACAGCTCTGTAAATGCTAGGGATCATATTGGGGGACATGAGGATTAAAAGTAACCCCCTCTCAAGCTTGCACATCAGCCCAAATCCGAGTTCAAATTAACTGTTTATTTTCCGGCTGCGGCGTGGGCGGGTCTGAGGTGCTCCAAGCACTCTGGACTTTTTACATGGATATTTTACGGATATTAAAAATAAAATATTTTACGGATTTGAGTATAGGATAATTATGTGCTATTTTTTCCAACACCTAAAATCCCTTTATAGTCTTCTCAAAGTGCAGGATGGCTTTATTTGAGCTATTTTATGCGCTTAATTGGTGCTAGCGAGACCTCTTTCCTGCAAGTAAGCTGCGGCTCGGTTTTAGCCTTGCAGAGAGGGTTCCCGGAGCAATTGAATTGCAAATAGGAATTTCTTACGGCCGAAACTCTTGCGGCCGTTTTAGATCAAAGGCTTTCCTCTGGCGCGAGCGGCCGCAAGAGATAGCAAGGCACCGGCCGCAAGCCTGCCGGAGTCCCCGGCCGTAAGGGAATAGAATAGCCGAAAGCTTGCGGCCGGTCCTTGCGGCCCCGCAACGGCTGCGGCCGCTAATAGAATGAGGCCCTTTGTAACTATGTACTTTAAATAGCCAATGTAGTTAAAAAAAAAAAAAAAAAAAAGAAAATAATAATAATAATAAATTTATATATATATATATATATATATATATATATATATATATATATATATATATATATATATATATATATATATATATATTTATATATAATCTTTCTGTCATGTATTTAAAATAAGCGAACATCAATTAAAATAAAAACATTTGTAATGTCCAACAATTTTACAAAAATGACCCATAAAGTATCACAGAAACACAAAGACAACGTGTAAGATTTGCCTTTAATTTACCAGTGAAATGAGAAGTCTAAAAAAGGAGAGCCTGTTAATTGAGTTTCTTATCCGATTTACATGAAAATTAGTTCTACTGTCAATTGTGCTATTTAGAGTAGACGTTTTTAACAGAAGTGAATAAATCTTATGAGTCTTCAATTCCTCCTAGGTTTCTAAAACTGCGCAAAAATGGGATAAGTGACATCAAAGAATGTTGAAATGCAAAATTCACAAAACAAAAAAGTAGAGGGGAAGTGAACTTACAGATGTAGCAGGATATTGTTGTGCCACCTGGGAACCCCACACCATCGAGTTCACTTGAGCTGCCACCATCTGAGATGCCATTTTTCTAAGAAGGCTACAAAGAAGAAGAGTCAATTTATAGTAATTGAAAAAGCACCTGACCCACACAAGCTATAAACATAAAAACACAATAACAATCTTCATTGTGACTGGTGAATAATGAAATTGGGTAGTAAAGACATGCTCATCTCATGCCATATCATAGATACTTAGTAACAGAGGTTTAACAAATACTTTAGTCCACTTGTTTGTTTAAGAAATGTGTGTGTTTGAAATCTCAAATAAAGCCATAAGTAATTACAATGGTTAAAACAAAAAATATATATCTTATGTCCCTGATGTTCTGGGGCTGGGTCCTCCCATCACGACTTGCATGGTTTCTCTCAAAGACATGGCACAGGCTTCCTTTCATCCAATAGTGGTTAATTATTCAGGGGTTGAGACTTATCCTGTTAACCCTACGTGGTATGCCCAGACGTTGGTGCATTATTTTCCAAACAATGTCTAATTAAAGGCCCTATGTACACGATCTTCATGTTAACGGGGGGGGGGAAATGAATGGAAGGAAGATACTGAAAGACTAACAAACGCAGATAATCATACTATATCCCTCTAGAGGTAAATGAGTCAGCCAATGGATAAAATTAGGGCTTTTTTATAATATCTTTATGATCCTCTAAGTCATAGGTTAATAACGGAAGGTATTAGGAGATAACAACTTAATAACCAAAGAATAGTATAGGTAACGGATAAGTTTAGGGATACATGTTTACATAACCAAGAAAGGTCCATTATAATTCTATACATTGGTTCACCGATAATAGCACAGAGGTAAATACGGAAAAAAGGAGGAGGCAGGATACAAGGATGAGATTTCACAATTGTTGTTGGGGTGTTGTTTTATTACGCTCAATATTGTACAACTGTTTGCACTTTGTATTCCTGCAATAAAAAATTATTTAAAAAAAAAAAAAATACATGAGCATACAGCAGTAAAGTAAATCTTTAGACATAAATTGTCATTTAAAAAGACAGCTTACCCAATTACATGGCTACTGCTGTACCCCGCTCTCATCTCACCTGCGATAACGAGTAGGCCTTCTTGGTAAGGCTTAACATTTTTTTTTTTTTAATCACTGTTGAAATCTTCCACATCCTTTGAGAGTTTGGGAGGGGTACAGCGGTGGTCATAAAGTAGTAAACATTTTTGTTTATATTATTATCTGGCTAAAGATTTGATTTTTCACTTTTAGCACACGTTTTTAATGTTGATTTAGAGGGAAATAAAAAATAAGTTTAACATGAAGAATGCTGACTCTTAAAACTATCAGATCAAAGGAATCTCAATCTAATGGCCCCAAGTTTCGTAGTTGGCTTTACACTCACGTATTTCTTGAACTAACCAGTGGCGGAGCAGATGCTCACAACCAGGTTCCGGGAACTTGTCTGTTTAAATTATGCATTAATCATAAAAAAAAGTTCTATTTAATGATTTATAAAAGTAATATTAAAGTCACTTCCAAAAACTACAGAATCAGATTTAAGCTGATTGCCTCCGCCCTGGTAAGGTCACCAAGGGGCTGAGAAACAAGTCTAAAGGGATTTAAGTACAATCTGTTCATATAAGAGGCCAGACAATTATTATTATTATTAATTAGGCAGCCCCACAGCAAAAGCTCACTGCCAAGGGAATCCCATTTAATGCTAGATTTCCAGTCAATGTAGAGATGTGTTGATATGTCTGCCTCCCTCAATAACCCCTGTAGGGGTGTAGCAGCTGAATTAAACCCTGAGTGTAAGTTTAATATTGAGTATTGCATCTTTTTTTTATTCACTAAATATGAATTTTATTAAAGGGATATGGAAGGTTTCAGGGTTTTACTAGGTATATAAATGAAGCTGTGTATCAATTTTCTTTTATGCACTTTATTTTATTAAGAAGTGCTAATATGCTCTGGTTTTACTGCCTAAAATCAAACAAATAGTCCCTGTATGGGTCTGCCCACTGCAGCATGTGCAGACAGACTCTATAGAGCTGTATGTGCAGTATAGTGTCCTAGACGAAGGGACTACGTATCAGCAGCATGGTTAGTATGAGACAGAGCACGCAAATACTACAGTATGTGTCTGCATACGCTGCAGAGGCCAGACCTTTGCAGCAACTATTTGTTTTACTTTAGGGAATTCGCACTTCTTAATAAAAGTATATAAAAGTAAATAGATACACAGGGATATTATATACCTAGTAACATCCAGAAACTATCCATATCCCTTTATTGATCATGAAATTAATTAAAAATCGTGCTCCTGTTAGGACATTACAGTGGTCCATTACATTTTTTCCATTAGGCAATTCTACTTTTGATTGTGTATGAGAATTTATTGTGGCATTTTGAGACTAGACTCTACTTTTTTAATACATATTTAAAGTTATTCAGGGCAATGCTATTCTCTGGGAGGCATATTTACCACCTTTTTAAAAATGTCAATAAAAATGTAATGGAAGAACTGCACATGGAGACCAAAAGAGAGTCTTTCCTTCGTCATTTTCTTTTCCCACTTCTTAAAACAAAACAAAAATCACTATTTCCACTCCAAGCCTCACCTTTACCTCAACCTTCCAAAAACATCCAGACCAGAATATTGCAAAACCACTTTATTGTTTGGTTCACGTTTTAATGGAACTTTCTAATGTATACTATATGGTGTACAGTTTTGCAAAAAAATGGCACCACTTATTTTCAGGCATTTAAGAATTTGATACTTACTCTGTGCCATCACCCCCATCATTTAAGAAAGTGACACCAAGGCGATTTCCTGGTGGGTATTCAAAACCATGTAGCTTGTATTTGGCATAAATAGCCGATGCAATATTTTGATACTGAATCACTGCATGTCCTAGTAACAAAAAAATAAAATAATTAAAGTTACATATATGAACGTGTGTCCAAATTACAATTATATTCTGAACGGTGTAGCAGAGTCTTATTCTCTCTTTCTGCATTTAGTTATTGAACTTGACCACACAAGAGAAAACTGATCTTTGATTTCAGAAACACTTATTTAAACAACAAAATTATTGGTAGGATCTGCTGAAATAGACAGTAGGTGACAAACAGTGTGTGATCTAAAATACAACATACTTAATTAAAAATGGTGAAAAAAAGAAAAAAAATGACTTGTGCTGCAAAGACGTAATTATTTAGAGAAAATCTTCAATTTAAATGACTAGGATTGGTTCATGGTAGATGTTATCTTGGACTGCTACTCTGTCTGTGGCTTAAGGGGGAGGGTTATCCTAAGAGGCCTTGCTCTTCCATTACATTGTTAGGGGACTATAAGAATTGGCAGTTTTGTAACAGAACTGATTAACAATCTTGTCTGAATCCACTATTCCTTCCACTCCTCTCAGAAACAAAAACGTCTGTTTTAATTAAGGCCTCACATTCAAATACTCTTAATTTTTCATGGGAATTTTCTACTGAACTTTTCTTACCATAGTTTGTGTACAGATCTCGCTGGACCTCACAGTACTCAAGTCCTGGAATAATATCAAACAAGCTGTACATCTGTTCCTGGACCAAAGGAACGCGAGAAACTACAGTCAGACGCTTGGACACCACGGCCTCCTGTGCTCTGGCGTCTGCAGTCTTGTCATATGCGGAATAATCATATTGTTCTTTATTATGAGGAAAAAAGAATAGATATTGTTATTTTGAATGTTAAAATATTCAAAGAGCTGCTAAAAGCAAAAACATTAACCCATACTTTTAAGATGTGGCAGACGTCTTAAGTGCCCATTGTCTTCACATATTTAATAAATGTAAAGAGAAGTGACCTCTGATTATGGAAAGGTAGATTGGTTACTGGAGTCAGAAGCTGTAGGTCTTGTCCATTAAAACGTTTTAATAGCAATACATTTGGTACGAGAAAAGCTCCACCTTTTCCTGTCCACATATTTTTTTCAAATAAATGTTGGCATCCTTTCGGATAAGCTGCTTCTTAGAGAAGGAAGGGAGAGATTAGACCCCACACCCAAAACATTTTCTTTTCTTATTTTCTTTATTTCTAGGAGGATAACATCAAATTTATAAACATCTCAGATTATACAACAAGGAATAACAAGGTTAACATCTGTTAAATTGGATTTCTTTTTACATTTAGAGACAGTGTCCATTTAAGGAAATGCAGCAAACTTAAAACTTATTTTTTAAAATCTTAATTAGTGTTACATAATTGACCTTGAATATATATTCCTATTTTTCCCCTGGGCCTAGCCTCTTATTTCAAGTTGTCATTTAAGAGCTTACCATCTTGAAACCGTATACTAAGAGGTTTAAAGTGACACAGCAGAAAGACCATAAACTGTATAATTGGACGCTATCAGTATTAAATATCTTATCATCAATAGAATTTTAATGTTAGTATTGCATTTTCCTACAGTAAAACAACATTAAAGTTAGCAAATTTGAGCTAACAGTCAGTGTTTCTGACCCACAAACAGATCCAGGCCTATATATTTTTTAGGGTTTTCAAATGCATGTCAGATTTTACCCATGTGTTTATTGTACCCCTAGAACTACAGGGTCTGGCATAAAATATAATGGTAATAATAATAATAATATATTATTGGTCATTATTCTAACTTAACAAACTTGGCATAATCTTCTGGCTAACCCCCTCCCCGCATGAGAGTTAATAAACGACAAGAGACAATCATAGCTCTAACAATAAGAAATTCACGGTCACCTACCCAACACTAATACAAATAAAAAATAATAATAATGAGTTGAGTATGTTTACAAATATTTCATCATCTTAATAAATAAAAGAAAAAATATTTAATATTAAACTTATTTCCAAAAGACAAAAATTAATGGGCTGTGAATTTTTTGTAGCTGGCAGTGCCAACATTTCAGGAACAACGCAATATCAACACAATGCTCTTCATTGGCTGGGGAATTGCAGTGTTAAAATGGTTTGCTTTGGTAAACAACTCATGCTGTGTAGGCAGTCCACAAATGACTTCTTAGTCAATGCATAGCTTAAACAGCTAGCTTCTCTTGGAAAGGAAATAACAGTTTTGAAAGGAAACATCATTTTCTTATAAATTCGGATGCTATTTGTAATGCACGCAATTTATAATGGAAGCCTAAAATGTTATGTAATGGCGATAAATCTGATCAGTCTCATAATACTAACCATATGAGTACATGGCAGCCGTTGCAGGGTCATGCATCATAGGCTCCGGCGCCGCCCTTGACGTGCTGTGATAGTCCGTCTCAGCAGTTGCAACTTTATTTTTGGGTTCAGCCAGAATTGCCTTGTAACCTAGGAAAACAGTATTAAATTAGCATTGCTGTATATGTTTAGATAAGGAATTTTATCTTCTTCCACACTCTCAAAATATTTTACAGTTGACAACTCGGATTTAAACCAATAAAAACGCAATATCCATTTTTATAACACTTAAAGCTAGTGAGAAACACAGGCTTAGTTATAGATTAAAGCGATGTAACATAACGTAATATTTTATATAAATATGGACATATAAGCAGAGTGATAAATACTATAGTTTAAAATGATATACAGTTTTCCTCTAATAAAAAATAAATAACAACTCTTACTTCGATCACAGTTTTCTATGGCGATGGCAGCTTGAGACGGCTTCAGGTATCTCACATATCCCAGACCTTTACTTTCACCGGTACTTTTGTTCTTAATTATTGAACAATATTCTATCTGACCATATTCCTGTAAAATAAGTAAGCAGAAGAAATGTGAACACAAGCCAACAAAATATATTAATTAAAAAAAATGGTCGTTTCATAAGCAACTTGCCAATAGTATAAGGACTTCATGATATTACATTATAATGGCACTCTGGACAACCTACGGGCATCACATTTTGGTATGTTTGTTACACTTCATGAAGTAAAAAAAAAGTATTTGCCAGTTATTGATGGAATAAACTGAAAAAAGAATGTACATTTTCACAGATTCATTTGATTTACAGAAAATCAGACAAGTACTTGTAAACATAAAGGACAAAAACAAGTTCACTCATCTACATATGGCAAATCTGAGACACTATCTTATTATATATTATAAGTTACACTGATACCTTCAGAGCCTATTGACAGTATAGTTAGAGGACTTCCTGTATTCAATTGTGAGTAGACATATGCAACTTAATATTCATATTATTTATACAATTCAAACTATTACAAATTGATTTTCTAAAGCCTTGGGAAACTATATTTAGTATTCACTTAAGAACTCATACCTTGAACCTGTCTTTAAGATCTTCTTCTGAGTAGGATTTAGGAATCATTACAAAGATTCTAGTCAGCTCTTCATCTTCCACATCCCTGTGATTTGAAGACCCTCGTGACTGTGCAATGAAAACCTAGTAAGAAATCAGAAGGTGCGATTAAAAGAGGCGGATAAAAGGAATTTTATTAGTCATCATCTTACCATATGGGCTAAAAAAATGATCCAAAATGTAGAAACCAGACAGGTTAGTTAGAAGCCAGATAAACATTTTTCGGGAGCCGGGCAATGGATTATAAACAGAAATGTATGTACAGTAACTAAAAGGCAAGGTGGCTCCCAGGACATGCCAAGTCCTGTCTTACCCGGATATGCTAATATATTTGCTTAAGATACAAAATACATGCCAAACTTGATTGCAACGTGGACATTTTTTTTTAACACTTAATTCTCTGCAAAATTTGAACACATTTGTTCTCTACAAGCACGGATTTACTTGTTATGAGATTATTGAATGGCTTGGGATGTGTATTAGAGGGCATTTAAAACAAATAAAATGTTCGTCATACCAAAATAAAGTTGTTTTTGTAGGTGATTCTTAAATAACATAAAAAAACTAGCTATATGTTGTGTTTTTTCCCCCTAGATAGCGAATCGGACAATTCAAATCTAAAATGAGAAATAATTCACTGTAGAGAAAAAAATGCTAGCACAATGTATGGCCAGATTATCATGCGGATTAATATGAACGCAATCTCCTGTTGGGGCGACAGTGTCTCTAGAAATGAGACACCAGGCAGTAACATAAAAAACATTTCTGTGGCCCTTTAAGAAATACTAATCCTTGACATTTTCTACCTGATATTTAAAAGAGCTTGAATACAAATTTTTCTGGAATTAATAATGTTGAAAACAATTTTACACATTCTTAGTCCTCCACCCCAGTGTCTCATATACAAGGGAGGATTAACCTTTCTAGTAAATGTTTTACCTGATTGTTGCGTTTGCTTATGCTGGCCCATGTTTATGGCTCATACCAGTTGTCAAATACAGGAGTAACTCACTAAGAAGTCCTTATATGGATTTAGCTTTTCAGTCGCACTGACTTTTAAGAGAAGCTATAAAACAGTGGCTGACAAATGTATATGAAACAGAATATATTAGAATATTTTGTTAGAAGCCAGGGAAGTTATCACATATATAGTTGTCGTATTTGCGGGAGGCCTGAAAGTTACGCGTTTGACGCGATCCGCAATGAACGCCGAAGGCTGGGTCTCTAATCTAACCCCTGCTGCTTATATCAGACACACACACACTACATGGAGTCATCCTATACAAATATAGATTTATTTTATTAACAAATAAAACTTGTTTGCCACACCCCCAGAGCTGCTGACAGAGGCACAGTGTACCCACCAATAGAAACATTGCATTAGGGTACGGTATTAACACCTACAGGCCAACAGGAGTCCAATGTAGAAATCCATAGCAGTGTCTGAGATGCTCCCTGTTCATGGATACTACAAGACTACACATCCCATTATGTTTTGCTGCACAAACTGCCATCACAGATATAAGCTACCTGTGATTGGCCAAAACAAATCATGAATTTTATGCTAAGCTTAATAGGGAATTTCAGGGGTGCTAACTCTGACAATCAACTACTTGTAAAATAGAGATTTAGCAAACTTTAGGGTGAGTTTAACGTGTATTTTGGTATTTACATGCACTGCCCTGCGCCGATGAAATGGTCTCCTTGTGGTAGGTAAGTGGTTTTCAGGTTAGGTTTACAGGGTTAGGGCCGGCAATGGGTTTAAGGGCAGGATTAGGCCTGGTAACTGGGATGGCCACAGGAGTCGGGTCGCCGAAGGGGGGCGCAGGAGTCGGGTCGCCGAAGGGGGGCGCAGGAGTCGGGTCGCCGAAGGGGGGCGCAGGAGTCGGGTCGCCGAAGGGGGGCGCAGGAGTCGGGTCGCCGAAGGGGGGCGCAGGAGTCGGGTCGCCGACGGGGGGCGCAGGAGTCGGGTCGCCGAAGGGGGGCGCAGGAGTCGGGTCGCCGAAGGGGGGCGCAGGAGTCGGGTCGCCGAAGGGGGCGCAGGAGTCGGGTCGCCGAAGGGGGCGCAGGAGTCGGGTCGCCAAGGAGGGTAAGTAGTACATTGGGACGCAAGCGCATCCGGTTTCCAGTGCCATGCACACACACGTGTGGTAGCATAAAACAGGAAAGGAAACTTATATACAGCTTTAATTACGTGTTCAATATAAGTGAGCCAAGTGTTGTTAATTAATAGGGTTCCCTGGTGGTCCAGGGGTTAGGATTCAATGCTTTAACCGCTGAAACATAGTTTTGATTCCAGTCAGGGAATTAAGAGGTCACACCACCCTGAAGCAGAGATGGGCCTGGTCAGTACTTGGATGGGAGACCACATAGGAATACTAGGAGCTGTATATGGTGACCCACTGGAGAAGGAGCTGGCAACCCACTCCAGCATCTCTGCCATGAACACCAAGTGGATCAGCATGGTGTGTTGTGGTCCATGAGATCACTGAGAGTCGGACACAACTGAGCGACCCAAACACACACAACTGATTAAGGATTATTTTGGCTCACATGTTATTCCTTTTGCTCTGGTTGGTTTCTTTATTGCTCTGAATGTCTAAATCCCAGTTTAGTAAATAACCTGCTGTTAATAAAACCCAGGCGTACAGAACAATAAGGTCTGTCACATGGGCGCCATGTTACAGGCCGTTACCTTGATGGGCTTGCTGCTCTCACTCAGACACCGGCCATGCATCTCCTCCATAGCCCGGCAGGCCTGGGAGGACTTGGAGTACTTGACGAACGCGATGCCCTTGGACTCCTTGGTCTGCTTGTCCTTTACCACCCAGATGTCTTGGATGTCTCCGAAGTCAGAGAACCTCTCCCTGATCATGTCCTCCGTCACCGACTTACTGACCACCAGGAACACACGGCTGTTCGGAGGGTCGTCCAGGTTACCGCCTGAGGGACGGAATCCGCTGCTGTCTTCCATGGTAACCGGAGATGTGACGCGGCCTAGAGAAAGAAAATCACAACAACTCCTCACTTCAACCACAACGACGATTACTGCCCGCCCCTTCCGGTGTCGTCACCAAATAACGACCATAAAGGGCTGAGTGTGTGATTGTGATAACAGCGCCACCTGCTGGTTGGAGGAATGACATGCAGCGCACTGTAACCACACTCATTCATTTGAATATATACTTACTATGTACCAGTATCTTATTTTTTTAAATATGTTAGTATGTTCTGCAGCGTTTTTCTAATAAATAAACCTATACAATAAACTAATGTCCTCCCCTATTCACATATTCTCACATATGTCCATAATTTACTTAGTTGCTGTTTAAAGACATATATACATTTTCTGGATTATGAAGCATCTGATAGAGGAGACCCAATTGTGTATTAAAACATTATTAAACTTACCGTAACGTTTGCTAAATCGCTTGAGTTTGCTAGCAGTTGATTCTGTGAGTTACCTCCCCTGGAATCCCTGCTAAAATGAGCAAAAATGCCATTATTTGTTCAGGCCATTCACAGGCAGCTAATGCATTGCATCAATATAATAATGCAAGTTGTCTGCCTGTCAAAAATGATGGGATAATATATATCCCCCCCACCCACCTTCCCCTTTATCTCTTACCCCCTCTCCCTCCCCTGTCTCTTTCTTCCCCCTCTCCCTCTCTTGTGTCTCTCTCCCCCTCTCCCTCCCATGTCTCTTTCCCTCCGCTCCCTCCCCTGTCTCTTTCCCCCCTCTCCCATCCCGGTGTCTCCTTCCCCTCCTGTGTCTCTTTCCCGCCCTCTCCCTCCACTGTGTCTCTTTTCCCCCTCTCCCTCGCATGTCTCTTCCCCCCTGCTCCCTCCCCTGTGTCTCTTTCCCCATCTCCCTCCCCTCTGTATCTTTCCCCCGGTCTCTCCCTTGTGTCTCTTTCCCCCTCTCCCTCCTCTTTGTCTCTTCCCCGATCTCCCTCCCCTGTGTCTCTTCCCCGATCTCCCTCCCCTGTGTCTCTTTGCCTCTCCTTGTGTCCCTTTTCCCCCTCTGTCTCTTTCTCCCTTTACACTGTGACTCCTTCCCCCTGCTCCTCCACATGTGTCCCTTTCCCCAGTGTCTCTTTTCCCATGTATCTCTCTCCCCGTCCTCCCTGACCTTTGTCTCTCACCCCCCCCCCCCTCCCTGTCCTGTGTCTCTTCCCCCCCCCTCCCCGTATCTCTGCTCCTCCTCGTGTCCCTTTTCCCCCTCTGTCTCTTTTCCCCTTTACCCTATGACTCCTTCCCCCTCCTCCTTCCCATTTGTCCCTTTCCCCCTGTGTCTCTTTCCCCCTTTCCCCTGTATCTCTTTCCCCCTCCTCCCTCCCCCGTGTCTCTTTCCCCCTTTGTCTCTTTCAACCCTTCCTGTCCCTTTGCCCCCCTCTGTTGCATGTGCGCGCTGGACTTTGAATTAGGACTGTGCGCAAATACGTAGAACATCTATGGCTTTTCAATAAGACTGTGCATGCGCAGAAGCTACGTATTCTTGCACATGCATGCACGAATACTTAGAACACTACAGGGTTTTCTATAGGACTGTGCATGCACGGATTCGCCGCGCATGCCCAGCAGCTATATATTCACGTGCATGAGCGTGCAAATCCATAGCATTTCCTATAGTTACAAAAGTGCGCACTCTCCGTCCATGGAGCGTTACACACTTTTGTTAACTATATTTTTGATAATAATATAGGGTACAATCTCTATAGCAGGGATGAATTGCACCTTAATGATGAGGGAGCTTGTGTGCTACGGGAAAGGATGGTAGAAAGGTTGGGGAAGTTTTTAAGCTAGTAGGTGGGGGAAGGGACAATATAGTAGTAATGGGGTAGAAAGTGTAGAGGGGGTAAGGAACTTATTAACTAGTCATGTGGAGGAGATGGGGGAGGGTTAGTATAGTCAATAGGGAGGTATTACTAATTAACTCAAGTACAGTGGCAGGCACTTCAGAACTACAGGCTCATAACATATGGTGTATGCTCGCTAATGCCAGAAGCTTTCCAGGAAAAATGGGAGAGTTAGAATTATTAGCAGTTAATGAGAAATGAGATTTAATAGGTATTACTGAAACATGGTGGGATGAATCTCATGACTGGACTGTTAATCGGGATGGTTATAACCTATTTAGGAAAGATAGGGGCAATGGTAAATGAGGAGGAGGGATGTGTCTGTATGTTAAGCCTAAATTTAAGCCTATAGTCAGAGAAGATATTTATGCTGGAACTAGTGGTAATGTTGAATGTTTATGGGTAGAGTTAAAAAGCGGAGCAGCAAATTCCAAAAGAATATTAGTAGGAGTATGCTATAAACCCCCAAATATAGCTGAAAGTGAGGAAATACAATTATTGTTACAGATTGGAAATGCAGCTAAGCACGGGCAAGTTCTAATAATGGGAGATTTTAATTACCCTGAAATAACCTGGATAAATGAGACCGGCAGTTCAGCTAAGGGGAGCAGGTTCTTGAGTACACTCAGGGATCATTATCTAGCCCAGGTTATACAAGAACCTACTAGAAATGACGCCATCTTGGATTTAGTCATCACAAATAATATTCATATAGTATCAAATGTTGGAACAGGGCAACCTTTGGGAAACAGTGATCACAACACAGTCTCATTTGAGATTGAACTAAAAAAAAGAAAAACTGTAGGTGCCAACAAAAACTCTTGATTTTAACACTCTCAGATTTTAACAGTCTAAGGGCAGCAATACAAAGTAGAGACTGGGACAGAGAACTGATAGGTAAAAACACTGAACATAAATGGACAACATTTAAACCCTTACTAAATATACATACACATCGGCATATACTGTGTGGGAATAAAAGTAAAAGGAGTAAATCCCATCCCATGTGGCTTAACAATGATTTAAAGATCAAGATACGGAGTAAAAAACAGGCATTTAAATTATACAAACAAGAGGGGACAGAGACTGCTTTACGGGAATACAAGGAAATCAACAAGGCAGCAAAAGCGCTATTAGACTGGCTAAAATAGAAAGGAACAATTAGTTGCAAAGAAGAGTAAGACTAACTATAAATTATTTTTTTAAGTATATTAATGGGAAGAAGGCCAGGAAGGAAGCTAAAGAAACATTACAATATGACACAGGCCATCTGAAAATTAGTGACCAGGAAAAGGCAGATGAGCTAAATAGGTTCTTTTCTTTGGTATACACAAGGGAGGTACCAGTGGACGGGACACTGCAACATAATGGGGCTACACTACCTTTGCCAAATAATTGGTTAACACAGGAAGAAATCCAAAAGAGGTTGGAAAATAAAGCCCCAGATCCTGATGCAATACATCCAAGGGTACTGAGGGAACTGGGCTTTGTAATAGCAAAACCATTATATCTAATTTTTCAAGAGTCACTCAACACAGGGTCTCTACCAGATGACTGGAGAAAAGCTGATGTGATACCTATATTTAAAAAGGGAGCAAGACCAATTCCGGGGAATTATAGACCAGTGAGCCTCACTTCTGTAGTGGGGAAGCTTTTAGAAGGGTTAATAAGGGATAATATACAAGAATATGTCTATTCAAACAGGATTATAAGTAGGAGCCAACATGGATTTATGAGGGATAGGTCATGTCAAACAAGCCTAATTAGTTTCTATGAGGAGGTTAGTAGGAACCTGGATCAAGATAACTCAGTGGATGTAGTCTTAGATTTTGCAAAGGCTTTTGATACAGTGCGACATGGGAGACTATTGTGCAAACTAAGGGATACAGGAATTGCCATAAATATCTGTTCATGGATTGAGAGCTGGCTAAAAGACAGGAAGCAAAGGGTTGTTGTAAATGGAACATACTCCGATTGGACTAATGTGGTAAGTGGGGTTCCTCAGGACTCAGTATAAGGTCCTCTCCATTTTTAACATATTTATTAATGACTTTCAAGTGGGATTGGAGTGTGGGGTCTCCATTTTGCTGATGACACAACGTTGTGCAAGGTAATTAAATCAGAAAATTATGTACTTTCCCTCCAAAGCGATTTGCATAAATTAGAGGAATGGGCATCTCAGTGGCAGATGAGATTTAATACAAATAAATGTAAAGTTATGCATCTAAGAAGGAAGAATAGCCATGCAATCTATAATCTTAATGGAGCAAATCTAGGGGTATCAGATATTGAAAGGGATTTGGGAGTACTTGTGGACAACTACCCAGGTAACAGTGCTCAATGCCAAGCAGCAGCTGCAAAGGCAAATAAAATATTAGCATGTATTAAGAAGGGTATAGAAGCCAGGGAAGCAAATATAATTCTGCCACTATACAAATCCCTAGTACGCCCTCATTTGGAATATGGAGGACAATTTTGGGCACCACTATATAAAAAATACATTTTAGAGCTGGAAAAAGTACAGAGAAGGGCAACAAAGCTAATAAAGGGAATGGAGGGGCTAAGTTATGAAGAAAGACTAACCAAATGAACCGTATTTACTCTAGAAAAGAGGCGTCAAAGAGGGGATATGATTACCTTATATATATATATATATCTAGGGTCAATACAAGGCTGTCAAGGGAACTTTTTGTGCCAAGAGGTTTTCAACTGACAAGAGGACATCCTTTGAGATTAGAAGTAAAAAGATTTCACCTTAAACAAAGAAAAGGGTTCTTCACAGTGAGGGTGGTTAATCTGTGGAATTCTCTACAAAATGAGGTGGTGACAGCAGATTCGATAGATAACTTTAAAAAGGGATTGGATATATTTTTTTAATAAAAAGGGCATTAAGGGCTATCCTGGATAAATAGAGAGGGAGTATTGATCCAGGGATGAATCCGATCGCCAGTATCTGGGGTCAGGAAGTAATTTTATATTTTTTCCCTGTTGAGACAATTGGCAAAGTTTCACTGTGTTTTTTTTTTCTGTTTGCCTTCCTCTGGATCAATTAACAATAAATCCACGTATTGCAGATCAGTGGAGATCTAAAAAGGTTGAACTTGATGACCTAAAGTATTTTTTCAATCTAAATTACTATGTAACTATGTATAATATTGTATCAATAATGGCAGTTTGTGCAGCAAGGCATCATGGATGGCGTAGTCCCCTGCACAGGGAAGCAAGGAGTAGCTCAGACATTGCTATGTTGATGTCTGTATTGTGTTGCTTTTGGCTTAAAATTTTGTTTAGGGCTAAAATCTGTACCCAAAAGTAGTGATTCTATTGGTAGGTACACTGTGCCAATGTAAGCAGCTCTAAGGGTGTAGAAAACAAGCTTTATTTTTAAATTAAATAAATGTTTATAGAATGACTTCATGTAATGTGCATGTCTGATATAAGCAGCTTGTTTTGGATTAGAGAAAGGGAAACACAGGGAAACTTAGATATACATTTAAACACAGAAAAAGTTAAATTTATTGGAATGTAGAATATACAAAAAGGTGGGATAAATATAAACAAAAGTAATTTTATTGAGTAAATGACAGCGGCGTATATTTAAAAACAGGGAATGTTAAAACACTAATGGGGGGAATAAAAAGAGGGCAGATGTAAGGGATAGTAAGTGACCCTGAAGCACTGGTATTGTGCAATGTATAACTCTAAAATGAGTGGTTATTACTATTCACACCTAGCGGGCGAGCCAAAATAATTACAAAGAAATACCAGGGCATAAAAGCCCTATAGATTAATAAATAGTATATATATAAAGCACCCTTATGTCTAAATAAATGTCCTCCAAGTATCTAGAGGGTACATTAAGCAAAGCAATATTTTTGCATGAACATGAGGTATAGGTCACTTGATGTCTTACTGACAAACCTATTGCACTTAAATAAAAGTACTAAGGTTGTACTTATATGAGTCAAAATTAAAGGGGAGCTCAACCTGGAGTACAGACAAAGTTGTCGCAACAGCTATATGTTACACAGCATAGAATCCAAGCTGTGTCTGTATACACTTATTGGTATCTAACTGCGATATGGCATAAAAAGTGCCTAAAGCTGTGTATATAAGGTAAAGGCTGTTCCCCAACTGTAAGGATTACAAAAGGTAATCTCAGGTGCTTGCAGATATAGTATGCCACTAGTGGGATATGAGGGGCTTTAAGCTAGGCCGTAATTGTAGCAGATTCGCGCTTCCTGGAAAGCTCGACCGCCAGGTATGCAACGCGCATGCGCACGTCTAACGTGATGACGTGCGCAGCGTCGTTGCTAGGAGCCTGACGCGTTTCGACGTACCACGTCTTTGTCAAAGGAAAGTTAAAACTTTCCTTTGACAAAGACGTGGAACTATTCAAATCCTCAGGGTATATGTAATGAATTTAAAGGCAAAGTTCATGTTTGTTTGCATAAGCTTTTAAAAACAGTATGCAGTTCAAAATAAATAAGTTAATATTATTTCTTAATTTCCAAATTGTTTTCTCCTCAAGCTACTTTTCTCCACCTCTCTGTGCCTTGTCAATGGGCGTGGTCAGCTCTGTCTGTGGGGTGGCCCATCATGGAGCTTGGAAGTAGGCTGAGAAATGATGTTACTGACCCCACCCTGTGATAAAATGAGCCCCGCTCCCACTTTCTACACAAAGATAACCGCTGTCCTGTAACTTGCTTTCAGCAGCCCCATACACCCCACGGTAACAGTACACAAGTCATAATTGCCACGCCCCATTTTACTGAGCATGCTCAGTTGGAACCATAGTCTTACTGGTCATACTATTTTTTTTTTCCAGCTTCCTGGCACTGCTAGCTACAGAGATGATCAACTCTGCTTAAGGGAACACTAGCATGAGCTTTACTTGTAAATGCACTACAGTGATCCTTTAAGAGCTCAAACTGTTACCAAACATTTTTTGGGATTGCAGTACCAGTCAGTACTATGAATTGTAAGTATTCCAGAGCGGTAGCACGACTTCAGTGTGCGGTCTCAAGTCGCGCCGACAATTCCGCAGCAAACAAATGTGACCAAGAAGCGCTCACCCGCAATCGCTCACCCCTACCAGCTTCCCTTCTTTCACCCTGTATCTGTCACTATACTAAACCCCTATACTAAAACCCCTTTACCCCTGCTGGTTCTCTCTCCCTTCTTCTACCCGTTTGTTCTGTCCTTTCGGTTTCCCGTTGAAGACGGCGTGCCATTCCAGAGCAGTCATCCTTACTCATCTTTGAAGGGGGTGGGTGGCATTTAGCAGCCCACTGGAGCATGAGTAGAACAACTTTGTAGTTAAACTTGCCAGGGTTTGGTCGGGACACTCTTAGAAGGAATTCATTTCTAATAGTGACCAAACATATTCTGAGAAGCGAGATACTTTGCCCCACCCCAGATCTCAAGCACATCGTCCACTCGGGGCACAGGATAAGCATCTGTAGTGGTGCATCAACTGAGTTTTCAGTACGCTAAACTGGACCAAGTGCCCCATTTTTCTTAAGAAAACATTGGTTATTCTGGGATTGTTTGACTGCTTAATGACCTCTACGGCTAGGAGTTATGACATTTCTTGCCTCATGGTTGCCTTTATGACCTCAGCTACCCTGGATGCAGCCTGTCTGAGGAAGTATTGCACAGGGGTAAGGAATTAATCCCCTTCTGGATCGCTACCTTGTGGTGCTGAAGGGGCTTGTGTACTTCAGTGAAGCTGTGAGCTATACCATGTAGGGTCAGCCAAGATGGGCAGGTCATAGCAGAGAGGTCAAACAAATCACAAACCACTGGAGAAGGAAACTGCAAACCACTCCAGTAACGTTGCTAAGATAACTTTATGGACATGCACAACCAGAGACATAACGATATGGCACAGGAAGATGAGCCCCTCAGGTCAGAAGGTGCATACCACATTTCTGAGGAAGAGCAGAGGGCAAGTACAAGTATCACCAGATCTAATGAAGTGGTTGGGCCAAAGCCGGTTGGACACCCAGCTGTAGATGTGTCTGGAGGGGAAAGGAAAGTCCAATGCTGCAAAGAACAATTCAGAATAGGAACCTGGAACGTTAGAACTATGAACCAAGATAAAATGGACGTGGTAAAACATGAGATAACAGGATTAAACATTGATATCCTGGAAATTAGTGAATGCAAATGGGCTGGAATGGGCCATTTCATATGAGACATCCACCAGATCTAAAATTGTGGTTAAGAATCCTGAAGAAGAAATGAAGTAGCCATTTTAGTCATTCATGCCCAAAGCAGTGCTCGGATACAACACAAGTAAATGGCAACATTATTTCAATTCAAATTTAAGGCAAGCCATTTAACATCACAATGATCAAAGTCCATGCTCCAACCATAGATGCTGAAGAGGCTGGAGTTGTCCAGTTCTACACCCAATAGATAGAACACCAAGAACATATGGTACTCTCATTATAGGGGATTGGAATGCTAAAATAGGGAACCAAAACATTACTGGAGTAATGGGCAAGTTTTGCCTTGGGATATAAAATTAAGCAAGTCAGAGATTAGTAGAATTCTATCAAAATAGTTATCTGGTCATAGCAAACAGCCTTTGAGATGATTCTAATTCTACACATGGACAATATACTGTAGAAATCAGATTGTCTATATACTTTGTAGCCAAAGATGGAGGAGCTCTATACAATCAGCAAAAAACAGACTTTGAGCTGATTGTGGCTCAGACCACGAGCTTCTTATTGCAAAGTTCAGAAATAGACTGAAGAAAAGAGGAAAAATCATCAGATCAAGTAGATACAAAATAGTATCCCCAGTTAATATGCAGTGTTGGTAAAGAATACATTTAAGGGATTGGACATGGTAGATAGGATGCCTGAATAACTTTGGACAGAACAACAACAACAAAGGCTATCACCAAAAGAAGGCTGTCGAGGCCTTGGATATAGCTGAAAGAAGGAAAGTGAAAGCTTGTGTAGATAGGAAAAGATGTGTTTTAACTGAATGGAGGATTCTAGAGGATAGCAAGAATACAAAAGGAGACATTCTACAATGAGCAATGTGAAGTGAAAGAAGAAGGTAACAGAATGGGTCAAGAGATCTTTTCAAGAAAATTGCAAATTTCATGCCAAAATGGGGGCAGGTCAGTTAAAGAAGAGGTGTTGACAACACTGATAATCTCAATAGTTTGTCCAATGTGCTGTAGCCAGGCATCCTGGACAATGAAGTGAGATGAGCACTAGGAAGCCTTGCTGATAACAAGGCTGCAGGAGTTGATGGAATTCCAACTGAACAATTCAAATCCTGCAAGATTGTTGCTTGCCTTTTGCTAACAAATTTGGAAAACTCAACAGTGGCCAGTAGACTGGAAAAGGTCAGTCTACATCCAAATTCCAAAAAAAGGCAGTGCCAAAGTGTGCTCCAATTATCAAACAATTGCCCTCATTTCACATGCCAGCAAGGTAATGTTTAAGATTTTACAAGCTCGGCTCCAACAATATATGGACCGGGAACTACCAGATGTGCAAGCCGGGTTTCTCAAAGAAAGAGGCAAAAGAGATAAAATTGACAATGTCTGATGGATAACAGAGAAATCTAGAGAGTTCCAGACTTTTTTTTACTTCATAGACTATTCAAAAGCCTTTTGACTGTGTAGGTCACAACAAAATGTTGCATGTTCTTAAAGAGATTTGAGTACCAGATCATTTTATCCACCACCTGAGAAATCTGCAGAACTGAACATGGGACAACAGAATGGTTCAGGATCGGAAAAGGAGTGCGACATGGTTGTATATTGTCACCTTATTTATTCAACTTATATGCAGAGTACATCATATGTAAGGCCGGACTGGATGAATCCAAAGCCGGAATCATTATTGCTCGAAGAAATATCAACAACCTCAGATACAGGGATGATACTACTCTGATTGCTGAAAGTGAGGCGAAACTAAAAAGCCTATTGATAAACGGTAAAAGAAGAGAGAGTGTAAAAGTTGGCCTACTGCTCAATGTTAAAAGGATCATGGTAAATTGCAATCTCAGTTCCTGGCAAATAGATGGGCAAAAAGTTGAGGCAGTTACAGATTTTATTTCCCTCAGCAGATGGTGACTGTAGCCATGAAGTTAAAAAATGATTTCTTCTGGGAAGGAAAGCTTGGGCATGCTAGTAAAAAGTAAAGATATTACAGTATATATATATATATATATATATATATATATATATATATATATATATATACAATATTAAAAACAATAATAAAATAGTGATAATAGAGGTTAATGCTATGCATTCTAATTGTTTATTATTGTTTATATTTTGAACTATATATAAAAACTAGCGAATTGCCCATCAAAAAATTACTGCAATGAAATTGTAAGTGAGCTAATGCTGTTTGGTGTGTAATATTGAAATATATAATACATTAATAAATGAATATACTTTACCTATTTTGAAGCATTGTGTTGAAGAGCGGTCAATGTGTTTTGACGTTGCTGCAGCATTAGTGGTGGGGAGCTGCTGTGTAAGTGTCATGAATGTGTGCAGTGTAATACTGTGCGTTCGCGAGACAAAACCGTTAGCGTATTGGTGTACTTCCGCATTGGCGTAAAATGGCGGGTAATCTGTGGTATGCGTCTTTGTGGATTATCCGTAGGTGTTTTGTGGTGTTTTGCAAGTTTCTTGTGGTGTTTTGCGAGTGTGTTGTGGTGTTTTCCGTGTTTAGAGTGCTGTAGCCTCGTTTTCGTTTTGTTCGTCGGCTATTTTTTCTCTCGCTTATTGATTTTATTAGTGTCTAAACTCTTTTATTTTGATTTAAATTAAGGTGTAACTTGCTTTTTTGAGGTCCTGGATGGTTCCTCTTGCTGTAGGTAAGCTTTTTATGTGTGTGTTGTGTGTATTTATTGTGTTTTAAACGTTTTTATGTTCGCGTGTTGCATCCGATTTTTGCGAGGTCGTAATGCGTGCTAACGTGTCTTGTATGGTGTTTGCGTGTGTAGCCTCGTTTTCATTTTGTTTGGCAGGCATTTTTTCTGTCGCTTATCACATTTTTTAGTGTGTAAACTCTTTTATTTTGAGTGAAATCAAGGTGTAAGTTGTTTTTTTGAGGTTTTGGATGCTCCCTCTTGCTGTAGGTAAGTTTTTTATGTATGTGCTGTGTGTATGTATTGTGTTTTTAATTTTGTAATGTTCGCGAGTTGCGTCCTAGTGTTGCGAGGTCGTAATGTGTGTTAACGTGTGTCGTATTGTGAGGAATTGACTCTGCTGGGTTTTGAACCCTGGTCCCCAGGCTGCTGATGCTCTCCCCTACCACTGCGCCAGCCTGCCTTAGTGAAATTACAGGAGATCTGATAACCTTGACTCTACTAGCAATAGCATCGGTGACTAAGTCTCTTCAGCTGTGTCTGGTCAGGTGTCTGGTCCTTGGCCTATATAAGGCACTTCCTGTCAATGTACCTTGCCAGATTATTGTGTGGTTCCTGATCACTTCAATAAAGCTTGTTCCTGTTTCACCTACAAAGTTGCTGAATTGGATTATTGCTGACCTAGGCTGCTGGTCTCCAAAACCTTGTGATACCTATATCATTACACGTATGTTGTTTGCGTTGCAAGGTAAAGTTTGCGAGGGTCGTAATTGGTGTGTCGTGTTGTTTGCGTTGCGACATAAAGTTTGCGAGGGTCGCAGTTGTTGGCGCGCTCCATGCCAGCAACTGAGGCCCTCGTCTGCTGCCCTCGCTATGCGAGGGCCGCGATTTGCTGCGCAAGCCCGCGGGCTCGCTATGCAAGCCCGCAAGCGTGAGCAACGGCCCGCATGCTCACAACAATATATGCGATGGAGGCACCAAAATCTTTTAAGTACTTAGGGCATCTAAAGTTCTTAATCCAGCTCTTCCCCTAAGTAGGAATCAGTGCTGCTTTAGATCCTATTGGAGCCATGTAATCAAGCTCTATGCTCCCTATCCTGAATCCTGGTATTTCATGCTTTGTTTGTGGCTGTCTGATCTCTGAACGACTATGTAAATCATTATATGCCTAATAAAAGAACTGAATACAATCACATTCCCAATCTTCCTCAATTACTGACTCACATCTTAAATTTAATATTCAAGGAGTTAGACCACAATACAGCAAAAATCAATATATAACACCATTTTAACACCATTTTATTGCCTCGCCCAAGATTGAAAAAAACATAGGGAAGAGCAAGACAAACTCACAAACAAAATACAAAACCCACCATCATTTAGGACCACTAGGAAAGTACAATACACTTAAATCACAGCCCAACATTCAGAAAGTCAGAAAACTATATAGCAGCAGAAACTGGAAACGGGGCTCCTCAGAAGCAGAGTGGGAGATGAAGGTAGCAAACAGCACACAGGTGGAGGTGATAGCTAGAACAGAGCAGAGCAAAGGGTACATGCAGAACTCTTGCCAGATAGGAACAGCAGCCATGCAGGACACAGGCAGAAATCCAGACAGACAAGAACACAAACAGCAGTGCACCTCAACTGCAGTAGGGAAATAGGCATGATAAAGACGTGGAGCAGGAACCAAGTCTTATAACTGGCTATTTGGAGTGATCTCAGCCGGATCTTAAAGGCCTCACTAGATGCAGATTGGTTGATCCCCATCACCTGTCAGTGACTAGGGTGTGGCGTTATGACCCACAGGAGCAGACCCATTTTTCCTAGTTCTTCCTTGTTGCCTACTTACTTTGTGAGCCACTACAGTGGATTGTCTGGAACAACCAGCATGGCCTTCCTTGTCCTACTCCGAGATCTAGCAGAACAGGTACTCCTGATAAGTCATTAAATAAATGGTGGTATAGTTATATAGAGGTTGGACGATTATTTGTTTGAGGCTGATAGAATTTTAAGAGATCAGAACACTTACATCCTTTTCAATTATGATCTCACAAACCTGTATAACTGCAATAACTGAATTTAACACGGGGAAGGAAGACTATAAGATCTTAACCAAAGCTGAATCTGCTTTTATTTGCAATGTCACCTACAACTGTTTTTTGTTATCATCTTCTTAAGATGTACAAATCATTAGACACACCTTCAGATCGACCAGTCATCTCAGGTAATTCCTTAACCTGTAAATCTATCAGTTTATATTGGTTAATTTATTCATCAATTGGTTACTATGTTAACATTTTACAATGGTCAGTTTACCTTGGGATGAGAGTGTCCTATTATGCTTCATCTTTATATATTGTTATACTAGACAACAAATGTATACAAGCTGTAAAGTATTTGCATAATATCCTACAAGAATCCCAATATACAGTGTCAAGTCACATTATTATTTGATGTCAGCAGAAAAAAGCCAATAAAATATGTTGTGAGCTGGCTTGGTGGGTATATAAGGTGTCATGAAGGCATTCTGCATACATATCAATCATCGCTGTCATGGCTAAAACGTGCACTTTATCCCACTTTGAAAAGGGGATGATCATTAACTTTCGGGCCAAGGGTAGTAGTATTTCTGAAATGGAAGTGTTTGTGAACTCTTTGCCTACTGCCGTGGTTAAAGTGTACCATGGACAAACAGCACCTTTGTGATTAAATGGCATGGAAACTACGGAGGACCACATGACATTGATGTCAGAGATGAACATCAGCTGCATAGGTGTGTGAAGGCCAAACAACACTCTACAGTTGAGCAACTCACCATCTAAACGAACCCGGGGGCTACCAGATGTGTGTCTAAAATGACAGTATAGCCAACCCTGTTGCATTTGGGGCTCCGAAGCAAACGGCTGGTCACTGCAGCCATGCTGACGAGGGTTCATCGTCAGAAACGGCTTCAATTTGCACAACAGTACCGAAATTGGATCTCTTCTGAATTCACAAATGGCTGCCTTCTCTGATGAGTCATGTTTACTGCTTCATTATTTCGATGTACGTTGGCATGTCAGGTGTGAAATCTTTGAGAACAAACACACTGCAACCATTGTTGGAAGAACACAAGCTAGTGGTGGATAATGTTTTCTTGGCATTGTCTGGATCCACCATACCTCTGGAAGGCCAATGAAACATTTCATATGGGCAGAATCTTCCAGGAGTGGTTGGAGGCCATGGAAGAACTTAGATGTCTTCGTGGGGCTCCTCGAAATTCCCCGGACTTGGACCCCATTGAGCACCTGTAGGACCACCTTGATCGTCATGTTCACTGTATGGATCCTCCACCACACACTCTTCAGCAGCTGTCGGATGACTGCAGTCTGCATGGCTCTAGATACCCTTAGCAGCCTTCCAGCATCTTATGGACTCACTACCACATTGTCTAGCTGCTGTCCATGCTGAACACAGCAGTTTTTCAAAATAATGTGACTGGACCAATTACACTTCTCACTAATTGTATTAATTTCATCTTGAAACAGAACAATTTTTAGTTCAAAAGCTAATATCACGATCAACTATATGGTTCTGAAAATGGCAAGAAAACTGACTCCTAACATGCAAATTTATATATGGAGAAGTAAAAGCTAGAGCTATTATGGATGAAAAATCCCTACATTATTCTTTATGTGATATATAAATGGCATACTTCTCCTTTGGCATGGTGAAAAAATTATAGTTGAACAGCTTATTGAGTTCGAGAATAAGAACTCGTATAACCTTAGATTCACAAGCAATAACCAGGAAATGAGACAAAGTTACATAGTTACATAGTAATTTAGGTTGATAAAAGACTTTTAGTCCATCAAGTTCAACCTTAACCATTATTTTTTTATATTTATTGTTGTTTCAATATGAAAATAAGGTCCAGAAGAGAAATTAAAGGAGGGAGGTGGACTGGGATGGCTATCTGGATGCAACCAGAGCTCATTGACATAAATTCCTAAAAATATACTCCTAAGCCAATTCCAGTGTATTACACATAATTGCACTTGTGATGAAGATTTCCGTCCCACCCTTATCCTTCCATATTCCAAAGTTCATTTACTGTCTTCAACCCCATCCTTCCATCCTATCCCCTCTCTATCTGCTCTTGCTGTACAGTCAAAATAAAGGATAAACAATTAATTGGCTTTTACAATTTAATTCAGATAGTCAGCCCTACAATTAACCCATCTCTTTACCCATAACAGACCTGTTCCAGGGTCAATTACTCCAAACCATAAGACATGTTTTTAATGCTTATGATGGGGGGGGGGGGGGGGGGGGACTGTTGAAATATCTGTTTTAAGCAAGAATAAAGGATGGTCTGTTTTGCACTAAGCAAAGGTGCATGTGTTTTTCTTATATCCTATCAAAGTGGATCTGATTGTGCCTACTTCTTCAGGAATGATGTCCTGATTTGAATTGTTTGGTGTGCGCTGAGATATTGAACACAAAAAGGGACAACCTAGAGGGAGAAAATTGAAGTGCATGTAGCCCCTCAACTCTAGGGTCGTAACAGCTGGTAGCAGTCTGTGGCATCTCAGCAGCAGTAACCAGCAGCAGCCTGGATGTGGAACCTATATCCTAGAGGAGGCAGGACATTGTCTGCAGGCTTGCCAGAGGAAAGGAGACAATACAGGTGGCAAAGGACCGCACTAACCAGAGAGTACAGCAGAGTTCCAGCAGGATGGCCACACACCACTGTTGCTCAGAGGCTCTTCTAAGTCAATGAAAGGTGTTTCTGGGCTTGTAACTGGGGCATGAGCTATTCGACTGGCTGGAGAAACTGGTATGGAGAGAAGTTATATTACAAGATGAATATGGTGTCTGGGCAGAGCCTGGTGGTATTCTCAGCAAGGATTCGTATTTTCCATTAGAGCTGATGGAAGGGCTCTGGGAGATTATACATGGTGATGCATGTGGCCTGGGGACTTATACACTACAGATAATATTGTTGATTAAACGCTGTCAAATACTGTGGATGGAGTCCTGGTCCAATGAGGCTGCTTTACTTTTGCCCCTGGTCCAACAGGAGTTACAACTAGAAGCAGAGTATATGTATATTTTGGATGAGGCTGACATGGATGGGCTTTGTTGGGGAAAACCCTGCCAGTCATGTAGGGGACAAGATCATGTGCCAGAGACCAAGGGTGTCCGGATAAGTTGTGCTGAGTCAGATGCAGGCTATATGGATGTTGGAACCACTGAGAACTCACCCTCACAGGACCTCATAAAGTGTAAAAAGGCCCATGTTTCAACCCAGGGGGATGGAAGCTACAGCCAAGGCCCAGATCTCTGATGCCAGCCAGCAGATCCAGCTTGCAGGGTACCTACTGGGATTATCATTTGCTTTTGATCCAGAGGAATACGACTATGCTCCTGGACTAATAGCCAGGTAGGGGCACTTGGCCTTAACTGTGGGGTTTGTGCTGGGGTGCGCACCATTATTGTTTACTCCCCTAAAATTGGTAGAAATGCACACCCAGGGTCAGGCCACGTGCAGGGGGAGACACAGACCCTGAATTGCATTGATTTCCTCATTGGATTTTGGTAGCCATTTTTACTGGGAATTATGAATACTGCTGGGCTTCTACCACACCAAAGACAAGGACATATGGACAGACTAAGTATAGTAGCCTGCATGCAATAAGATCATAGCCTGCATGCTGCGTTTGGAAGGTTGAGTAGCTGTCATGAATGATTTTGGGACTCCCCTAAACCCATAAGCAACCCTGCTATTTGAAACTCTAGCACATTGGGTTACTAATTTCTAAGACTATTAAAATGGACATGAGAGCTGTTGTGGGGACTGTGATGTGCTTTGTGTGTAGTGTGGGTCACAATAATTAATGTTGGGGTTACTATATCATGTTATTTGCACTGTAATAATGTTCTCTTACCTATAACTAGCAGAGAGACATTTTCTGTCATTATTGTTAGTGGGACAACAAAGGATTTAGTTTCTGCAAGACTTTATATGGATAAACAACCACTGAGAGTGGCCAGGCATCCACTCTCTCTGGCCTCAGATAGTCATAAAAGCTCGATCAGATAGATAACCCCCACCATTCTTGACAGCAGAGCAAAACCAGGGAGTTTGGCTATAGAACTGGGGTGTTTTTTTGGGGGGAGTGTTAGAATATCTTTTTTTGCAATAATAAAGGCAAGTCTGTTTTGCACTAAGCAAAGGTGAACATGTTCGTCTTATATCCTAACAAAAGGTATCTGATTATGCCTGCTTCTTCAGAAGTGATGTCCTGATCTGAATTGTTTGCTGGGTGCTGAGATACTGAAAAGGCACCACCTAGAGGTAGAAAATTGAGGTGCATGTGGCCCCTTAACTCTAGGGTCATAACACCTCCCTTGTATATACCAAAAAAAACAACTACTTAGCTCATCTGCCTTTTCCAGGTCACTAGTTATCAGATGGCCTGTTTCTTCCCATTACTATATTTTAAAAAACAAACATTTTATGGTTAGTTTTACTCTTCATTGCAACTAGCTTTTCATTTTCTATTTTATTAATAGCCCCTTTGCTGCCTTGTTGATTTCCTTGTACTCCCGTAAAGCAGTCTCTGTCCCCTCTTGTTTGTATAATTTAAATGCCTGTTTTTTACACCAAATCTTGATCTTTAAATCATTGCTAAGCCACATGGGATGGGATTTACTCCTTTTACTTTTATTCCCACACGGTATATGCCGATGTGTATGTATATTTAGTAAGGATTTAAATGTTGTCCATTCATGTTCAGTGTTTTTACCTATCAGTTCTCTGTCCCAGTCTATACTTTGTATTGCTGCCCTTAGACCATTGAAATCTGCCCTTTTAAAATTAAGAGTTTTTGTTGGCCCCTTGAAATTTTGTTCTTTTTATTCAATCTCAAATTAGACTGTGTTGTGATCACTGTTTCCCAAAGGTTGCCTATTTCAACATTTGATATTATATCAATATTATTTGTGATAACTAATACCAAGATAGCCTAATTTCTTGTAGATTCTTGTTTAACCTGGGCCAGATAATGCTGGTCTCACTTATCCAGTTTATTTCTGGGTAGTTAAAATCTCCAATTAATAAAACTTTACCATGCTTAGTAGCATTTCTAATCTTTAACAATAATTTCATCTCCTCACTTTCAATTATATTTGGGGGTTTATAGCATACTCCAACCAATATTAGTTTAGAATTTGCTGCTCTGCTATTTAACTCTACTCAGCAACATTCAACATTACCGCTAGTTCCACCATAAATATCTTCTCTGACTATAGGCTTACATTCAGGCTGAACATACAGACAAATCCTTCCTCCTTACCATTGCCTCTATCTTTCCTAAATAGGTTATAATCATCCAGATTAGCAGTCCAGTCATGAGAGTCACCCTGCCATGTTTCAGTAATGCCTATTAAATCCAATTTCTCATTATCTGCTAATAATTCTAACTCTCCCATTTTTCCTGGCAAGCTCCTGGCATTAGCGAGCATACACCTTATGTTATGAGTCTGTAGTTCTGGAGTGTTGCCTCTGTACTTGAGTTACTTAGCAATACCTCCCTATTGACTTTACAAACCCTCCCCCTTTTCCACCCCATGACTTGTTAATTCATACCTTACCTCCTCTACACTTTCTACCCACATTCATGTAGTCCATCCCGCCCACCTACAAGTTTAAAAACTTGTATTGTATGTATGCTTATTGACATCATGTCAGAAAGTGTCAGGTATATTGAGGGGAAGGATGCCATGCCCAGGAAATGATTAGACACGCGTGTTAATCGGGCTAATGGCGTCTACACGCTGCAGAGCAGCTGAGGCATAGCAGTGCTCCAGCCAGAAAGACCAAGCAACTCTACACTGGCGGTCTTTGCAGAGGAAAGCCCGAACCGGACCAGTCAAGACCAGAGGATCTACACCGGACTACACACATTGTGTGGAGCCAAGAAATGTCTGTAGGCTTTGCCAGAGTAAAGGGGAACACTGAAAAGGAGCAGAGTTCGAGACACAGAGACTTGCGAAATGCAGCAATTACCCACACAAGCCTCTTCATATGGTTGGTTTCGGCGACAGAGGTTGCTAGCAGTCAGATGTAAGGAAAGGGGGAAACTTCATACCCCCTCCCCTGTCTACCAGCTATACAGCTCAATATTCACTCCAAATGCCAGAATGGTAAGCTCCATTTCTCTTCTAAATATACTTTAGACTTAATGCACCACTGAAGTGGAGTGGGAAAACCCTGCTTAATTAATACAACAAGGAGTAAACATTCAAAAAAAAGTTTTTCAACAATGGAAACATTTATCTAAGGAATAACTTTGTGACAGCTCTCCTCTAGATGTATATAGGTGTCATGATTTCATAAAATATATCTCAAAAGAAGATTTTATTTGACTATTTCTAATTTGGATCAGTGCTCAAGTCTGACCACGACAATTCGATTGACTACATTTTACAGCTCTGATGAAGATATAAACAGTGTTCTTTCCTTTTCCTGGACTTTAAACTTTGTCTATATGGACAACTAGTTAAAACAAGACCAACTTTGTATATATAATGGTCAAAGGGGTATTATAGAATTTATATGATAGTTAATTGATATGTTTAGGTATTTTTTGGTTGAATACCACACTTGTCCTTTTGAAGTACCATATAGAATTACCTAACAGTGTGGACCAGTTGCCCTTTGGCCAATGATCTACACTCCTCACTTTCCTTTTTATCCAAGATTAGTCAATTAATGAGCTGAAATTCTTAAAGGCATATTGCGATAAACGCTAGATTTTTTTGTGGCTAGAAAACCTGTGAACAACTGAAGAAATCAAATGTTGTTGGGTTATTTAGGTCTTTGGGTGTTTAGAATTGTGATGAAGCAATGCTTAAAATGTTAAAAGCCTGTGTACCTAAGTGCTATATTCCCTAACATGATATAATGCCTATTATTGAATTAAGTAAGTTATAATTCAACCTTAAAAAAAAGCATGTGGAGTCTCTATATTTTTTAATAAGAATTTAAATATTTCAGAAGAATTCGTCAAGAAAGACTCAGAGGGTCGATTTATACTATGGACAGGCAAGATTAACAATGAAAACTATACAATAATGAATATATACACCGATAAAGAGAAGCAAAATATATAAGAAATCTTTAAAAAGTTGCGGGTTGGACCATGCCTGCAATGAGCGGCAAAGCTTGTCGCAAGGCACGTAAAGTAGCCGGGGGCGAGGCTCTCAATGAGTGCCAAAGGTGCTCATTGCGAAGCATGAAAGTGGCAGGTTGCAGAGGCCTGCAATGAGCGGGAATGCCACTCATTGTGGGGCTTGTGATGAGCGCTGAAGCCACTCATTGCGAGGCCCGTCAAAGTAGACGGGGGAGAGGCACGCAATGAGCGCCAAAGGCGCTCATAGAGAGCCACGAGTTGAGCAACGATGGCGCTCATCACTGGGCTCGCGATGAGCGCCAAGGGTGCTCAGAGGGGGCAGAGCCTCGCATTGTGTGGCAAACAGCATTGCCAGCCTTAAAATGTTCTTGACCATCATTTTTGACAGGCAAGTCGCTAGTTATATATAAAATAAATCAAATGGTCTGTGAGAATAAACAAAACCATAACAGAATTCTTGTGGATGATATTAGGAAGGTACAGGGTCAAATAAAACAAAAATAATCAAATGATATCAGACAAATCCTTATGGCTTCTCCATCAGAAACATTTCCATTATGGAGATAAAGTTGGAAAATTATTAGCAAATAAAATTAAGAATAAATCAGTAAAGAAGAGGACAGAAGCTCTTAAATATGGTCAATCTATAGTATCTAAACCAAAGGAAATTGCATTGGCTTTTGCGGAGTATTACCAAAAGCTATACAACTTAGAGCAAAGAATAATAAACAGGGAAATCCAGAAGTGTTTACAAAAATTAAAATTACCAAAAATATCAGAAACAGAATTAGAAATCTCAAATAGGCCTATCTCAACAGAGGAAATATCCTGTCATTATGAACCTGAAGTTGCAAACAGCACCGGGCCAGATGGCTTTAGTAATCAGTTCTATATGATCTGTCTTCCAGTGATAAATGACCATTTAAACGATCTGTTTAATGAAATTAAAGACTTGGGCAAAGCCCCATAGGAGATGCTGCTAGCCCACATTGGGACCATTCCGAAATCCGAGCAAGATCCATTGGAGTGTAGTAGTTATAGACCAATTTCTCAACTAAACACAGATGTGAAAATTTGTGCTAAAATTTGATCATCTAGATTGAATTTTATAATTAAAAACTAATTTCAATAGATCAAACTGGGTTTATAACTGGAAGACAGGGAGCTGAAAATGGTAGGAGGCTAACCAATTTAATCACCTATACCAAAGTTAAGAAAACACCTACAAAATTTCTCTCACTAGATGCAGAAAAAGCATTTTATCGGGTAGGGTGGTAATATATGCAACAAACTTTGGCTACATTTTTTAGGTGATTTTGGGGGAAAAAAAACGTAGGAGCCCTATATTCAGCTCCAACTGCCTCGGTAGTGGGTCCAGGTTTTAAATCTAATCCTTTCCAGATCACCAACGGAACGAGACAAGGCTGTCCGCTTTCCCCATTATTGTTTGCTCTGATGATTGAACACTTTGCAGAAGCCATAAGATGTTATTCTGAAATATAAGGTATAAAAATAGACAATTTGGAGCACAAGGAAGTCCTTTTCGCTGACGATATGGTTATTTTTATAACAGATGCATCAGAGTCTTTAACCACACTTCCAAAGGAAATAGAGAAATATAGCCTTGTTTCGAATTACAATGTAAACATTCAAAAGTCAGAGGGCTTGGTCCTGAATGTCCCACTTGGGGAAAAAAAGTCACTCATCAGAGGCTGTCAGACTCTGTTTGTGAGATACTTTTATAGGGAGTTATGGCTTACAATTAACCCAGAACTGACCAGAGACATATTACTTGCTATAACCAATGTGCTAGAGCTCAGGTGTCCAAACTCGGTCCTGGAGGACCACACACAGGCCTGGATTTGATGATAACCCTGCTGTGCACAGGGGAGTCAATCCCTTCTTCAGTCATCCTGATTGACTCACCTGTGCACAGAAAGGATATATTCAAATCCAGGCCTGGGTGTTGGACACCCCTGTGCTAGAGACTAGTGAATTTATGTTATCTTATACCTTTGACTGAGAACATACCTCATTCTAATTGCAGTATGCTATTACAGCACTTAGGTCAAAAGGTTAATTATAGCTTGAATATAACTAATTTAATTAACAAGAATACATTACAATATAGTATTGTTTATAACTACATAATTATTATTGTGACAACATAACTTCATAACTATTCTACATGATAAGGAAGAAAGACATACATTATATATAAATGCAATTTTATGACTCAATATGATAACATCAAACTTGTGTGTTTTATATAAAAAATTACTTAAAATCTATTATGAATTCATTTTAGCATTATTTTATCATACAGTTTTAACACTCTAATTATTCTTTTTTATTACTTATTAATCCCTTTATTATTTTATTCCTAATAATTATGAATTCATTTTAGCATTATGTTATCACTAGCAACTTGGGAGCCTCTCCCCCACTACTTTACTGGCCTCGCGATGAGCGCCTTTGGCGCTCATTGCAACTCTCTCCCTCTGTCTACTTCCTCCCTTGTGTCTCATTTCCCCCCTCCTCACCCTCCCTTGTGTCTCCTTCCCCCCTCCTCCCCCTCCCTTGTGTCTCCTTCCCCCCTGTGTTTTTACCCCCTCTCCCCCATTGTGTCTTTCCCCCTGTCCCCACCGTGTCTCGTGCCCCCTCTCCCTCACCTGTGTCTCTCTTTCCCCAGTGTCTCATTCCCCCTCTCCCTCCCGTGTGTCTCTTCCCCCTCCTCTCCCTCCCCTGTGTCTCTCCCCCTCCTCTCCCCTGTGTGTCTTCCCCATCCCCTGCATCTCTTCCCCCATCCTCTCCCTCCCATGGGTCTCTCTCCCCTCCTCCCCTGTGTCTCTCCCCCTCCTCTCACTCCCCTTTGTCTCTACCCCCTTTCTCTCACTCCCCTGTGTCTCTCCTCCCTCCCCTACTCTCACTCCTTTGTGTCTCCCCCCCACTCCTCTCACCCCCCTGTGTCTCTCCCCCCTCCTCTCACTCCCCTGTGTCTCCCCCTCTGTGCCTCCCCCTTCTCTGTGTCCCCCCCTCTCCTCTGTGTCTCCCCCCTCTCCTCTGTGTCTTCCCCCTCATCCTCTCTCTCTCTCTCTGGCGTGCAGCAATGTGCATGCGTGCCCATTTGCTGCAATCGTAGTTGACGACGAATTGCAGTTTGGAAACTATTATATGTGATACACTTTTAACACTGGCAATGACTGGCAGTGATACACTTTTAACGCAGGCTGGCAATGCTGTTTGCCACACAATGTGAGGCTTTTGCTCCTCTGAGCACCTTCAGCGCTCATTGCGAGTCCTGCGCTGAGCGCCTTCAACTTTCCAGCTTTGCAATGATCACCTTCAGCGCTCATTGCAAGCCTCTCCCGCTTGCTGTGCTCATCGTTAACCTGCAAGTTTTGTGCTTCTGAATGGCATGTGTCTCTTCTGTTCCTTTCCTGTGTGTTTCTCCTCTGTTGAATGTTTGCGCTGAATGCCGTTTGTTTTATTTTCAAAGTCCCACGTGCCTGGCGTTGTTCGTGTGTGTTACTGTCTTTGCCGTTGTGTATTTTCTAAGTCCTGCGTGCCTGGCTTTGCTCAGCCTCATTTTCATCCTGTTTCAGATTTTTTAAGTTTTTTGTCCGCCTTTTTTTTCTCACTTAGCCGATTTTCAAGCGGCAAAAAAACGCAGATATTGCTCAAAATTGCTCAAAATTGCTTGCAACCTCACTCCCAGGCTTTGTTGTTCTCCCCCTTTGCTGTGTGTGAGTGTGTTTTTTTTAATTATTATTATTTTGCTTGTTTTTCGGGGTTTTGGAGTTGCGTGTTACGTGCTTCAACTGCTTGCCTCGCCTCGCAAGGCTTGCAGTGCAATGAGTACCTTTGGCGCTCATTGCAGCCTAAGTCCCGGGTCAACGGCTCGCCTCGTATTGCGAGGCGCACAGTTGCAGCCCTATGGGTCGCAACTAAGTCCCACGTACACGTCTCGCTTTGGGAGGCTCGTAAGTGCGTTACCAACATTGCAAATTGTATATAATAAAGAATTAAAATAAGAAATTTTACTTATTATTGTGTCATTTTATTAAGCATTATTACTCTGATCATTTCTCTTCCTTAACAGTTTTTATAGCCATTATAATTAAAACACATCTCTCCAGCAGATGATTCATACTATACCAATTTATAATCTAATGATTGTAATTTTTAGTAACTCATTCATCTTTTATTAACTTTCCAATAATTGTTATGCCTTTTAGATGTTATTCACTATCTCAGTGTGTACACTTTTTTTAAATTGTGATTTATATGATTTTTTGTGTATAATCTATTTAACAAAAGGAGTAAATATAAATTCTTAATTTAAGCCATATGGGCTCTTTGTAACCAAAAAAAACATTTGGCTTCTTTACATAGCAATTTACGGTCAGTATCTCCCCTACGTATGGAGGCTGGGATATGATCTTTACCCACAAATTTCAGACATCTTGGATTATTGTTATGTTGATTTCTCACATGTTTGGCTATAGCTGTATCTGCATTTTTTAGAACATCATTGATGTGCTTTAACAGTCTTAGCTGTCTGCTCTTTTTACCTATATACTTCTTATTACATGAGCATATATATATATATTTTAAATATATTTTAATTGTTTTTTGACATACAAAAAAAAACAAATACACAACTAACAACAGAACCCCAAAATATATTTCCGAGAAAAAACATCCAATAAATACAATTGTTAATCATTCCACGTTACATCCTTCTACCATCCCCAGGGGAATATTTTTTCCAGACCTTATCCAAGTATACAAAACTATCCATTATCCATTAATTTACATTCACTGTATCAATCCCAATATTGCCATTTTAACAGGGTATTTTTTGCCATAAAATTACTGTAAATATTTGTTTTTTCCAATGCTCTATTTCTATCCACTATCATTTTCACCTCCTTCCATGTAGTTATACTAATCTGCTTCCAGTTCTTAATCCCTAGCCACTTTGCTACAAGAAGACAGTGAGATATTAATAATCTTTTAGACATCACAATATTGGTTTCAAATATATGAAATATAACCAATTTTGGGTCCAAAGTCAAAACTACATCCAATCTTTTGGTCGGCTGTGAGATACATTGTTCCCAAAATATACGCACTAGTCTACACTCCCACCATCTATGGGCATGTGTACCTGGAAGACCACAACTCCACCAGCACAATATGGGGTGAGCTTCATCAATTCTACTCAGTTCGACAGGTACCCAATACCATCTTTGGACCAACTTAAATAAGATTTATCTGTATGAGATACATTGAGATGCTTTTTTAACCAACCCAAAACCTCCCCACCATTTTTCTTATTGTTATTCTACACCCAATTCTAATTCCCATTTTAAGATCCTATCTGTTTTGCCTCTATAATGAATTTCTCTCACAATGTTTTGGCATTTTGTATGGGACTTTATGGAATATATCATCTTTTTTAATCAGTTTTTCAAAATCAGATATATTTTTTGATGATAATTATTTAAATAACCCGAAGAAGATAATTTATGGTTTAATTGATATAAATCTAACCAAGTGAGGGAATTTAGGAGGGAATCATCTGAATTACTTCTTTCGTTAATCTTTGACCTCTATGATAGAGATCTATAATATCATGAGTGTCAGTTATTGAGGGGAACTGTATACCACACATCGCTTTAAGATTTCCAATTTTATTTGTGCTCTCTTTTTGTTAGATATATATATATATATATATATATATATATATATATATATATATATATATATATTATTATTTTTTATTTTATTTTTTATTTATTTAATATTATTAGAAAGTTCTGTAATATATAGCTTGGGACTATTTGGGGTATTCGTCTTAGAATATATGTGAACTTAGGTATTATAACCATTTTAATAGCAGGAATTCTCCCTGACATAGACAAGTATACATAGTTCCACTCATGCAATATATTTCTGATTTGTGCGTAAATTTTTTCCAAATTCCTTTTCATTATAAAATTTACACTATAAGATAAATGCGCTCCCAAGTGCGTAACATGTTTATTGTCCAAATTAAGATGATAAATCTGTTTTAGATTTTCCACCTGTTCTCGCTTGATGCTGATATATATTACTTTTGATTTATCAATGTTTACCTTAAAGTATAACACTGAACTATAGTCAGGATCATGTCATCTGCAAACAGTGATATTTTATATCTCATTACCTATTTCTATTCCCCTGACTCCCTAGGGTCTTCTGAATATCTCCGCTAATGGTTCGATCTGTGTCAGGGTAATCAATACAGTCCAAGGGTGATATTACCATCCCACCCCCAAAAAAACAGGGCCCATGCACTCTTCTGCCCCACTGCATGGGTAAAACACTCCTCTGGGGCTCCCAGTAAAATAGTAATTCCAAGGAGGAATGTACTGGACGGATCTGGAAGCCGGCACCCAATGTTGTGGTCTGGTCTAAAGACTCCAAATCTCTATGTTGTATCTGGATCAGTATGTCACATCCCCCTCTCTCTGGAGCCACTGCCTGGGCACAGCACTCACCACCCTTGGGTCACTGCGTTCCCTGGCAGGACCTCACAGCTCTCATCCCGACTTCCCCTTGGGCCATCAGTGTGACAGACATTCTCTGTCTTCTCAACTGCCTTGTGATTAGCAATTGTGCCCCAGCCATTTGGGTATGGCTGGCTCCCTTGGTCTGACACAGTCCAAGGTTATTCCATGTGTTCGCCCCTGTATCCATGGCTGGTTCCTCAACTGTAGTTATTCACGGAAACCCCATGCTAGGTTCACAATCCATCTGAGGTTCTTTCCAGAACTCTCCCAGGCCCTCCATCTGGCCTGCTATTCCTGTCTGAGACTCAGACGCCACTGCTTTTGAGATGTACCCATAATGTATGGTACCATCCTCATCTGTCCCATTTGTAGCAAAACTTAACTGGGCCTGGCCCATTTGTACCTCCATATTGGTATAGTCCTGGTCAGAGTCCATAATATCCTCTCCCCAGACCTCTAGTAACCAGTCCTCTTCTTCCCTGTCCGTCTGACAGGGTTCCTCCCAACTGGATGGCCAAAACCCTTCAATGGATGCCTCATCCAGCAATTCAAAATACTCAGCCTCCAGCTGCAACTCTAGCTGAATCAGGGGTTCCAGCAAATTAGCCTCCGGGGACCATGGTTCTAGTCCCAGACCTTGACAGCGTTTAAGAAACAAGTTATTTTGCCTCCTTACAGTCCCCATGCCACATTCAGGATCACCATAGACGATCTCCCAGAGCCCATCTATTAGCTCCAATCGAACATAGAGATCCTTTCCAAGGATACCAACAGGCCCTATCCTGGCATGATACTGTTTCTCCAAGGCAATCTCTTTCCATACCAGTTTCTTCAGCCAGCCTGACAGTTCATGGCCCTGCCACAATCCCAGGAACACCATCCATTGCTTTAGAAGGGCCATTCCTCTGCAGTCCTTTGTCCTCTGTCACATGGCTCTATTTCTCTCTGTCTTTGTAAGTAGCCATCCTGGCTGCTGGTAAAAATGCTTGAGATATCCCACCACTACCACCTTCTGTTATGCCCTCCAGCAGTGGGGGCCTACCCTCACCACAATTCTCTCACTCTCTACGGGTTGTAACTTTTTGTTCAGATCTCGACAGCAGCAGACACTTCAGATGACAGAATCATTTCTGAAGAGAAAGGCATCAACAGACCTTATGTCACACATGGTGTGTGATTCTTAGATCCTAAGAAAAGGTTCTTAGGATCTAAGAATCACACACCATGTGTACCTTTGATTAGTGCAAGCAGACACCGACACCACCTTTGATTAGTGTGTCCACAATCAGACTGGCACTTCACAAAACACCAAAGACTTCCCCTTAGTTCTAGCCCATCCTCCTAGGCAAATAGCTCGCTATCCCCCTCACCCACATGATTTTGAGATGTATAGAGGGGTCTGGCTTTCTATTCATTACACATTTTATGTCCCATAAAACTAGCTCCCCCCTTCAAGACTAAAGCCAGAGCCTTCACACGAGCCTTGGCCGATCACAGGGCCATATACATTCTTATTTTTTTTTAACCCTTTGTCACATAAGTGACTGCGTTACCTTTATGATTTAAGCATAGCCCACTATCCTATTTCTAACACAGATACAGAATTCCAATGTTAATCAATGACAGCACCACATGCACCCACCACATCCATGTTAAAACTACATGTATGCATCACACCCATGATACAACTCACCAGCAAGTCGCCAGCACCCTCCAACCACACATATAACAACCGATTAACCCCAAACAGTCCAGTGGCCCCTTCTGTTCATAACACTCTCCTTTTGCTCAGTGTGGCTGGGAAAATATAAAAAAAAGAATATTACTATATGGGCCCTCCAGTTTTTATTTCTGTAAATTGCTCTCATTATAGCCTCTTTATATTTAATAAAGTGACATTTTACCATCACGTCTTGTGGTGTCTTAGAATCTAATCTCGCAGGTAGTGGTAATCTATTAATAAGATCTAAACTACTATGATCTTTTCCTTGTATAGCAGATTTAAACAAAAAGTTAAACCGATTTATCACATCATTTCTCCATTCAATATTAGACACAGACTCTGGAACTCCTCGTAATCTGATATTATTTCTGCGTGTAAAATCTTCTGCTTTATTAATTTAGTATTTAACTCTTCAATCTTTCCTTCCAGCTTAGTATAGTAATGGTTCAATGCCACATAATATTGATTTAATTTATCCATTTTATCTTCCATAATAGCAACTTTCCCTTTTCAATTCCTTATATCATTAATGTTGTCAATTATCTGTTGTTTAAATTCCAAAGTAATTTTCTCCTGAAATTCTGCGATAGTCAGCTGCTCATCCAAACCAATGTTTTCCTTCATATCTTTGAGTAGCTATACTTCTATTTAGTAATTGGTCCAATACAGAGATCTCAGATTGAGATATATCCATATACCACTCCTTTTGTTTAATATGGGAAAAGCTGGAAGGTGATTTCAGATTTTTTTCCATTTTTCCCTTTTGAAACATTATTACTTTTTTTTATTCATCTTTATATATCAGTAGAATTACCACTTATTTTTTCCTAATAAGGAAGTGGTAATTATACCACTTCCTTATTAGGAAAAAGAACAACAAAGTCCCCTGGATCTTAAAATACTTATTTACTAGGACATCAGTTGTTATTCAAATATCGATTATGTGTCTCCTATATATTTGTATTGTCCTTTATATTCTGTGATATTTATCCCATAAATGGAGGATATTATAATTCTGGCTAAAAGCAGTCTTTGTATACAATTTCCCGTATATAAAGGTGTGCAGTATAAGCTCATTCTTTGATGTTTCTTTCAATACAGTCCAGTTGATATATTTTTTGTAGATTTTGGTGGTATTTGCGGTAGGAGTGGAGCTGCTGAAGAGTAATTTAATCTCTTCACAATTTGTATTGTATAATTCTTTACATTGTTTTCTCATACAATGAAGAGGGGAGAATTAAGGAACTACAGGGGAGGATATGGGGCTATTAGATTAACAAATATAATGTTGCAGGGATACACCCACTTCTGGTTAACTCTTCTGATGAAATGTATCCTCTTTTTATAATATTCCTCTTTAACAAAGAAACTGGTGTAATCATTATAAGTTATAGACTTTTGCGATATTGTCCTTTATGTTCCTTAATATAATCCCATCAGATAGTGGATATTATAATCCAGCCTATATATACACTTTTCTAGATAGACTGTTCTGCTGTTTTAGCCTGATCTATGATACTGTCCATAAAATATTTTCTGCTGGAGAGGAGCTGCTGTATAAAAATCAATTTCTCATACCTTCTTATACCATATAAAAACACAGCCCAAGAAAGCAATGGGGTGAGGCATATATCTGTTGGTTGGGAAATATCCACTGCTGACCTTTTGCCCCACAGTTGGATCTTATTCTCTACCCCTTCTAACTTCTCTTTTAGTTTGCTTTGCTGTATATCAATATTTTTCCATCCCAGCAAATGAACATAGATATATATACAGAAATAAACCAACAACTTTACCCCCTCAACTTTGGGGGGTTAGGAAAGGGGGAAGAGACAAGCTTACCTCTCCCTTTCCAACCAGCTGTAAATTGAGTTCTGCTTCAGTTGAATTTTCTTCCTTTTCCAGCATGAATGTGACTGAGACAGACCTCTTATTTGCTTCTTATAGAGGTTTACAGTGGTTTACAGAGAGCAAAATGATGAATGGAAAACAGCTTTCAGAACCAGGTACGGGCATTACGAATATCTAGTAATGCCATTTGGGCTTTGTAATGCCCCTGCAACTTTCCAGCATCTTATCAATGATGTACTACGAGATCTCATGGATCAGTTTGTTGTGGCATATTTGGATGATATCCTAATATTTTCTGATAATCTTGAAAACCACAGAAAACCGGTCCGTATAGTTCTGGAGCGCCTTCGTACCCACCACCTATACATTAAACTGGAAAAATGTGCGTTTGAACAAACAGAAATTAAATTCTTGGGGTATGTAATAACTCCTAAAGGTTTAAGTATGGAAGCAAATAAAATTAAAGCTGTGCTGGACTGGCCCATCCCCAAGAATGAAAAAGATATTCAGAGATTTGTGGGGTTTGCCAATTTTTACAGGCGTTTCATTAAGAATTTCTCTGCCGTTATTACACCGATCACTGAACTTACACGTGAAGGGACTCCTTTTCAGTGGTCCGATAAGGCTGATACCGCATTCTGCCGATTAAAGACTCTGTTTACCTATGCCCCCGTCCTGGTACATCCTCAGCCAGAATTACCATTTATTGTGGAAGTTGATGCTTCTGATTCAGCTGTTGGTGCTATACTGTCTCAAAGGACTGGACCTAAGATGCTGTTACATCCGTGTGCCTTCTATTCCCGCCAGATGGTGCCAGCAGAAAGAAACTATGACATAGGAAATAAAGAACTATTGGCTATAAAAGCTGCCTTCACCGAATGGAGACATCTCTTGGAGGGAGCTACCCATCCAATTACTGTCCTCACAGATCACAAAAATCTGGAATGTATTCGATCAGCTAAGAGACTGTCAGCCAGACAAGCACGCTGGTCCCTATTCTTCTCGAGGTTTAATTTTTTGGTTACATACCGTCCTGGCTCCAAGAATGGTAAGGCGGATGCCTTGTCTAGAATAGCTGACCCCCTCCTTACTACCGTAACCAAGACCACCATCTTGCCGGAGGATATATTTATTGGAGTTACATTTCCTTCTGATCTGATGTCTCGCATTAAAAAGGGCTACGCTGAAGATCTAGTTCTTCGTGATCATCCTCGTGATCTCCATATGACGATGCTTAATGGGTTTTGGATTTTTCATCAACGTCTGTTTGCTCCAGGAGTCAGTGCGACTTGAACTTTTACGTCTCTACCATGACTCAAAACCAGCAGGTCATCCAGGAATCCGAAAGACACAAGAGTTACTCGCCCGATCCTTTTGGTGGCCGAAGTATTATGAGGATGTTAAGAAGTATGTGTCCTCTTGTGATGTATGTGCCAGACATAAGACTCCTCGCTCATCCCCTGTTGGATTGCTTCAGCCTGTTCCGATTCCTCATCGTCCCTGGGGATCTATATCCATGGACTTTATTGTGGAACTACCTCCCTTGTTGTTGTGAACAGGTTAACTAAGATGGGTCAATTCATACCAGCTCGTGGTCTCCCTTCAGCTAAACAGACGGCTGACCTGGTTATTCGGGAAATATTTTGCTTGCATAGAGTGCCTGATGAAGTAGTTTCTGACAGGGGAGTTTACATCTCGTTTTTGGAAACATTTTAGCTCTAATCTAGGTATTAATGTAAATCTGTCGTCAGCTTTTCATCCACAAAGTAATGGACAGACTGAGCGAACCAACCAGACTTTAGAGCAATATTTGCGGTGCTATATTAGTTACCTGCAGGATGACTGGCTGGATTTTCTACCCACGGTGGAGTTTGCCTATAACAATGCCACACTGCTCCACTTCTCTGAGCCCATTTTTTGCCAACGGTGGTTACCATCCAACCTTTCTAGTGAGTCTCCCAATTACTACTTCCATTCCTGCAGTCACTGATCGGCTAACCACCTTACGAGATTCCCAAGACCTGTTGAAGGAGACTCTTTCGGAGGCTCAGGAATGTTACAAGAGAGCTGCTGATAGGCATAGAACGGAGGCCCCAGTTTATCATGTTGGTGACAAGGTTTGGCTGTCAACAAGGAATCTTAAGCTTAGGGTTCCTTCTCATAAATTGGGTCAGAGGTTCATGGGACCTTTTGAGATCATCGCTCAGATCAATGCTGTCACTTTTCGTTTGCAACTTTCAGATTTCATGAGAATACATCCGGTGTTTCACGTTGCACTGCTGAAACCTTTCCATGACAACACTTTCCCTGGCCGAGTCCTGCCTGCCCCACCTCCAGTCCTCGGGGATGGTGAGGATGAATACGAGGTGGAGAAAATTCTGGACTCCAGGATCTCCAGCAACAAGCTTCAGTATCTGGTTCGTTGGAAAGGCTATGGTGAGGAGGATATTCACGCTCCTGATCTTCTTCGGTCTTTTCATGTGCAGTACCCTGTTAAACCGGGTAATAGGGCATCCAGAGGCTGCACCTATAGAGGCGGGAGTAATGTGAGGAATTGACTCTGCTGGGTTTTGAACCCTGGTCCCCAGGCCGCTGAACCTCTTCCCTACCACTGCGCCAGCCTGCCTTTGTGAATTTCCTTGAGATCTGATAAACCTTGACTCTGCTAGCAATAGTATCAGTGACTAGTCTCTCCAGCTGTGTCTGGTCAGGTGTCTGGTCCTTGGCCTATATAAGGCACTTCCTGTCTATGTACCTTGCCAGATTATTGTGGTTCCTGTTTCACCTACAAGTTGCTGAATTGGATCATTGCTGACCAAGGCTGCTGGTCTCCAAAACCTTGTGATTCCTATATCATTACACACTGACAACTACCAATACCTATATAAAAGAATCCTCATATAGAGAGGTCCACATTAAAATTATTAATAAATTGTACATGGTTCCAAACAAGGTAAGCCAAATAACTCAAAAGGAAGATGATAAATATTGCTGGAGAAATTGTGGTCAGAGAGGAACCCCATCTACATTTATGGTGGGAATGACCACCTATTAAATTATATTGAAAGACGTGCTCTGTTCATTTATCTAGTATTTTGAATAAGAATTCACCCCAGAAAATCAAGCCTTTGTCATGCAGGTTGTAAGTATAGCTAAATGGTTGATTGTGAGAAGTTAGAGACAGAATATGATCCCGTCTTGGAATGAGATAGTTCTCAAAGTCTCTGTTACGAAGACCAATATTGACTATCTCATATCCATTAACTTAATTATTAAAGATAATGATAAGGGGGAAAATCTGGGATAGACTTAAAGATATCGGACATTTAATAGTTGATCTTTCCGTCCAACTTAGGTTATTTCTAGTCTCCTCCCGGCCGAAGGTCCCTGGTAAGCACAGATGTTTTTATGTTTGTTTTATTATATTTGTATATTTTTGTCTTATTTTTTTGTATTGACACTTGCTTGTGAAGTACAAAAGCCAAATTCTATATTGATTTTTGTATTGATTTTCTAAACAATACTTATGTCATGTCTAGTGTCAATATAAGAATGTACTTCTCTGGTTATGTAGTGTATATTTTTGTACATCCAATAAAATCTTTTGAAATTAAAAAAGAAAGTGTTAGGTATATTTAGAGACAGAAATGTAGTAACACAGTAAATGAGATTGAAAAATGACTTTTGGTTTATCATATTTACCCCTTTTAGATCTCTAATCTTTGTATACTGTAGACTGCTAATTTATCTAGATGAAGGGCAACAAGACGCCAATGAAATATCCCCAATTGTCACCCTGATCCCAAAAACTCAAGGTGACGACAGCTTTGCTTTGATGGGATAGGATTGTGAAGAGAAGGCTATGATGCTGCAGATGCCATGGCAGAGCACATTTGCTGTCTGCATGAGACTAGTATTATTTTAAGCTGTGAGCTCACAAACCTAGTAGGGCAGAATAGACAGGAGAGTGCTGCAGAGGTTAGGGTAACATCACCTCCACAAGCACCAGACCAGAAAGACTTCATGAATGGTCAATGTTAGACCAGAATAGACAGGAGAGTGCTGCAGAGGTTGGGGTGACATCACCCTCCACAAGCACCAGACCAGAAAGACTTCATGAATGGTCAATGTTAGACCAGAATAGACAGGAGAGTGCTGCAGAGGTTGGGGTGACATCACCTCCACAAGCACCAGACCAGAAAGACTTCATGACTGGTCAATGTTAGACCAGAATAGACAGGAGAGTGCTGCAGAGGTTGGGGTGACATCCCCTCCACAAGCACCTGGCCAGAAAGACTTCACGAATGGTCATTGTTAGACCAGAATAGACAGAAGAGTGTTGAAGAGATGGGAGTGGCATCTCCTCCACAAACACCAGACCAGAAAGACTTCATGAATGGTCAATGTTAGACCAGAATAGACAGGAGAGTGCTGCTGAGGTTGGGGTGACATCCCCTCCACAAGCACCAGACCAGAAAGACTTCATGAATGGTCCATGTTAGAACAGAATAGACTGGAGAGTGCTGCAGAGGTTGGGGTGACATCACCCCCACAAGCACCAGACCAGAAAGACTTCATGAATGGTCCATGTTAGAACAGAATAGACTGGAGAGTGCTGCGGAGAAGGAAGTGACATTTCCTCCACAAGCACCTGGCCAGAAAGACTTCATGAATGGTCAATGTTAGACCGGAATAGACAGGAGAGTGCTGCAGAGGTTGGGGTGACATCACCCCCACAAGCACCACACCAGAAAGACTTCATGAATGGTCAATGTTAGACCAGAATAGACAGGAGAGTGCTGCAGAGGTTGGGGTGACATCACCCTCCACAAGCACCAGACCAGAAAGACTTAATGAATGGTCAATGTTAGATCGGACAAGAAAGAAGAGTGTTGCAGAGGTGGGAGCGAGATCACCTCCACAAGCACCTGGCCAGAAAGACTTCATGTAGTAGGTCAATGTTAGACCAGCAGAGGAGTATGAGCAGGAGTTGAGTAGTTGCAGCTATACAACTAGGCTACAGGTCTGATTCATAGACTGCCTCATAGCGAAAGGTTATTGTCAAGAGAGTCTCTGTGGTCTCTGAGGATAGTCATGCCCATCCGATACGAGGACCTAACCGGTGGGAGGTCCAGAGCGAGCCAGATCTGCTGGTTCTGTGTTGTGACACACACAATTGGATTTTAATCTAGCTGAATATCCTACTTATCCATAAGTTTGTATGTTTTTTTTTTTTGTTTAAAATAAATATAACCAACATTTTGGAAGCACCATCTAACTGCCCTAATATGGAAGAACCCTGTCTTCCTTTAAAGGAACAGTGTAAGCACTTTCCAGCTGCCAATAATGATGTAAACTGCGTTCTTAAATTACATTTCCTGGCTCAAGTTTAATGTTAACTAGCGAATTGCCCGTCAAAAAATGACGGCAATGAAATTGTAAGGTAGCTAAATTAGTAAATGAATATAGTGATGAAGAGCTGGCAATCTGTGTTGATGCTGCTGCAGCATTAGTGGTGTGGAGCTGCTGTATAAGCATGCTGAATGTGTGCAGTGTAACACTGTGCGTGCGCGAGACCAAACCGTTAGCGTAGTCGTGTACTTCCGCATTGGTGTAAAATGGCGAGTAATGTGTGGTATAGGTCTGTATCGGAATATCCGTAGGTGTTTTGTGGTGTTTTGCGAGTTTCTTGTGGTGTTTTGCGAGTTTAGAGTGCTGTAGCCTCGTTTTCGTTTTGTTCGGCGGCCATTTTTTCTCTCGCTTCGTTTTTTTTTTTAGTCTCTAAACTGTTTTATTTCGAGTAAAATCGAGGTGTAAGTTGCATTTTTGAGGTCCTGGGTGCTCCCTCTTGGTGTAGGTAAGTTTTTTATGTATGTGCTGTGTGTATGTATTGTGTTTTAAATGTTTGTATGTCGGCGTGTTGCGTCCGATGTTTGCGAGGTCGTAATGTGTGGTAACGTGTTTCGTACGTTGTTTGCGTGCCTCGTAAAATTTAGCGAGTGTCGTAATTTGTGTGTCGTGTTTTTTGAGTAGCGACGTGAATTTTGCGAGGGTTTGAGGCCCTTGCCCAGTGACCTCGCCAGCAACTGAGTCCCTCGCTTCGCGAGGGGCCTCAGTTGCTGGCATGGAGCGCCTTCGGCGCTCCATGCCAGCAACTGAGGCCCTTGCCCAGTGACCTCGCCAGCAACTAAGGCCCTCGCTTCGCGAGGGGCCTCAGTTGCTGACATGGAGCGCCTTCGGCGCTCCATGCCAGCAACTGAGACCCGTGCCCAGTGACCTCGCCAGCAACTGAGGCCCTCGCTTCGCGAGGGGCCTCAGTTGCTGGCATGGAGCGCCTTCGGCGCTCCATGCCAGCAACTGAGGCCCTTGCCCAGTGACCTCGCTACGCGAGGGCCGCGGCTCGCTACGCGAGCCCGCAAGCGTGAGCAACGACTCGTACGCTCACAACTATATATGTGATGGTGAACTAAAAATAGGTCTAACAGGAGCTTAGAACGTCCTTTAATGTGAAATATTGTTTTATTCTAATCTCAAGTAGTGACTTTGTGTAAGTAGATTTCCATTATCACCATGGAAATGTTTTCTCCACTTAGTGTCACTTCCAAAGCAGCTCAGCAAAACCAAAATGGTGGCTTCCACGGCAACGTAATTATATGCGTTGTTGTTGTCATTGTTTAGTGGTGTCTGAGTCTCCATGGCCCTAAGGACAGCAGCATGCCAGGCACATCTTGTGTCATGTTGTGCTCATCTATAAGGTTTTCTTGCCAAAGATACTGGAGTGGGTTGTCAGTTCCCTCTCCAGTGGACTACAATTTGTCTGAGCTCTCTGCTATCACCTGCCCGTCTTGGCTGACCCTACACATATAGCTCACAGCTTCATTGAGGTACACAAGCCCCTTCACCAAAACAAGGTAGCAATCCAGAAGGGTTATATATATATATATATATATATATATATATATATATATATATATGTGTGTGTGTGTGTGTGTAGGTAATATAATAAATGCTTAAACTACTGGTTTGTTTTTGTATAATTAATTTGTAAATTAAATCATTGTCCACTGATAATGAGCAAATCTTGTTTGTATATGCCAGTTCTACCAATGCATAAAAATGACTGACAAGATGATGATGTGTAACCAACTCCTACAGACCTGGCTATTTATGGCATTTGACGTATACATTTTCCACCAATAGGAACGCAAGAAATTCCGAGAGACGAATACAATTGGACGAGTGAGTATACTTGGGCGGGTACTTGGTGGTCTACTGCAGTTTCGTCATATTGGCAGGGAAGCGCCGTGATTGGCTACAAACTGTACGCGGGTGATTGACAGTTGGATGGTGTCACGCGCGAATTGAAGGTGGCAGGAGCTGAAAGGATCCGGAGAGAGACGTCCTGGGTGAGAGGCAGGCAAGAACATGGTGGTGATGGCAGCAGGGAGCTGAGGGGAGAAGGGGTGATGGCAGCAGGGAGCTGAGGGGAGAGGGGGTGATGGCAGCAGGGAGCTGAGGGGGTGATGGCAGCAGGGAGCTGAAGGGGTGGTCTCAGCCGGACATAACGGGGATTAGAAAGATTATGTGGTCAGGGAGAGGTGAGTGAGGTCAGACATTGTGGGATGAGATAACCTGGGCTATAAAAGAAGCTGCTCGGTAGGAGACTAAGACTACACTGCCCTTTAAGAAGGGACTGACCCTTTAAGAGGAGATAGTTGTGAGTGATGCACTCTACAGGCATGCTCATGGAGGCTTTAGATCTAGTGTAGCCCTGCACTATGTATTCACATAACTGCACCGTTATAGGGAAGCCATATAAGGTACAGGAGAGGAAGTGACCACCAGGTCTAAAGAAAGCCGGAGGACAGTAATGAAGGAGAGTGACCTTGGGAGGTGAAGCTGCAGGGAAAGATCTGCAGGTTACACGTGTGTGTATATGTGAATATATATATATATACACACACATATACTAAAAATGAGATCTTATGTAAGGTATCTTGTAGTCTGGCATAGCTACATAATAGACCTTATAAAGCATCTATTTTAATTTAAATGAAACAAACATTCTCTAGTTAATTTATTACAATTATATACTTCAATAATATACACGTTAATTTATATATATATATATATATATATATATATATATATATTGTAAATCCATAAGATATTTATTAAAGTTATTTTTGTGTTATTATTGTGGGGCGGGAGGTTGCTGCGGATTCGGGCTGTGGGGCGGGAGGTTGCTGCGGATTCGGGCTGTGGGGCGGGAGGTTGCTGCGGATACGGGCTGTGGGGCGGGAGGTTTCTGCGGATCCGCGCTGTGGGGCGGGAGGTTGCTGCGGATCCGCGCTGTGGGGCGGGAGGTTGCTGCGGATCCGCGCTGTGGGGCGGGAGGTTGCTGCGGATCCGCGCTGTGGGGCGGGAGGTTTCTGCGGATCCGCGCTGTGGGGCGGGAGGTTGCTGCGGATCCGCGCTGTGGGGCGGGAGGTTGCTGCGGATTCGGGCTGTGGGGCGGGAGGTTTCTGCGGATCCGCGCTGTGGGGCGGGAGGTTTCTGCGGATCCGCGCTGTGGGGCGGGAGGTTTCTGCGGATCCGCGCTGTGGGGCGGGAGGTTTCTGCGGATCCGCGCTGTGGGGCGGGAGGTTTCTGCGGATCCGCGCTGTGGGGCGGGAGGTTTCTGCGGATCCGCGCGGTGGGGCGGGAGGTTGCTGCGGATCCGCGCGGTGGGGCGGGAGGTTGCTGCGGATCCGCGCTGTGGGGCGGGAGGTTGCTGCGGATCCGCGCTGTGGGGCGGGAGGTTGCTGCGGATCCGCGCTGTGGGGCGGGAGGTTGCTGCGGATCCGCGCTGTGGGGCGGGAGGTTGCTGCGGATCCGCGCTGTGGGGCGGGAGGTTGCTGCGGATCCGCGCTGTGGGGCGGGAGGTTGCTGCGGATCCGCGCTGTGGGGCGGGAGGTTGCTGCGGATCCGCGCTGTGGGGCGGGAGGTTGCTGCGGATCCGCGCTCTGGGGCGGGAGGTTGCTGCGGATCCGCGCTGTGAAGATTTCTGTAGGTTTGTTAAGTAGGTTGAAGTGAAACAGCACTGGGAGCCACAGCATATAACTAACCTTGCTGGTGCCTACGTTTCGAATGAATTTGTCAACCTCTGGAGTGAGATTTGTGAGAGCGTGCCTTGGAAGGAAACAGTAGACATAAGATGTTTAGGAAAGTGAGATTCCTATGGGAGCTATGGTGAAGACATCGTGATTAAAATAGCAAATATGTTGCTGTATGGGAGGCTGAGGTAGTTCTAAGAGAGTAGAGGCTGTGATGATGAGGAGCAGGAGATATCATGATGGAAGTGGTATCTATAACCTGGGTCCACATCAGACACTGTTGTCTGAGAAAGCTGTCTCAGGATTTCCTTGCAGTGTCCTTCCAATCTATCTCTCTCCGATCTCTGGTATTACACGTAGACCACTTCTTTCTGATGCTATATTTACACCAGTTCACCTAAAACCCTGAACATGGAATCCACGCAGCACAAAGGCTTTCATAACGCATATGTCTCAAATCTATAGTTGGCAAGCGGCTCAGGTTGGACACAACACAATACTAGCACTTCCTTAATCAACAAAGAGAATGAAACCTCAGACCAGTCTGCGAGGCCCCAGGATACAGCGTTTGTATATTCGCTCAGCAAATGCAACTTGGATTGTTGGTTCCATATCGATAAGGCATTTTCAGTGAAACATTGTGCAAAGCAGGAGAAAAAAACTGTTCAAATGATGGGTGCATACCTAAAATGAGATGAGAGAAATGGGTTAATCCATTATCAAGGCAGACCGTTCATAATTTAATTTGAGGAGTACTGGATGATGGGTGATATGCCTGGTACTACACTTTAATATTCAGCTACAGTCGGAAATTAGCAATTGAAATTGCAGGGTTTTGTAATATAAAGCCATATTCAATGTGACGTTGCAACCCACAAAATCCAAAGGAAAAACAAAGATGATTATTAGCCAATATAATTGAAATAAAAAACTTTCAAGACATTGGTTTCTGCAGACACCCTCCCCCCAATGAATACTTTTTTTTAGGTTTTTTTGGGCCATTCCAAGACTTTGATAAACCTTTTTTGGAGCCATTCCTCAGCTGCCTCGGATATGTGTTTTATGTCATCTTGTAGGAAGGTAAAATTCCTCTTCAGCTTTCTGACAGAGACCAGCAAAACATCTTAATATTTGGAGCTAGTCACTATCTACTCTATCTTGACTAGAGCATCTATCCCAGCTGAAGAGAAGCAGCCACCAAGCGTAATGCTTCATCCACCAAACGGAAGTCTAATTCTATGTTTACAGCATAACGCACTGATCTACTTAGGAAGAAGATAATACAAATGTATTCATGTAGCAGTGATCAATACTATTATGTCATTAGTGTCACAAAGACTAGTCCAGGCAAATACAGTACAGTGTTCAGTTTGGGGCAGTGAAAAACAAATGGGCAACCCTGTATTAAATAGACAATACAAAATGAATTTAAGGCGTTTAGTTACCGTATTTATCGGCATATAACACGCACCTCATTTTAAGAAGGAAATTACAGGAAAAAAAACTTAAATTTCAAAAAAGAATTTTGAAGCAAAATAAGGGTAGCTCAGAACTTTTTTTTATTAATATTATTAACACTAATAAGGTAAATAACGTAAAATGACAGTAAAAGCAAATGTTTTAGCAAAGAAACTTGGATATTAGATGTTCCGCCTCAACCTCCTCATCCTCAACCTCCTCATCCTCAACCTCCTCATCCTCAACCTCCTCATCCTCAACCTCCTCATCCTCAACCTCCTCATCCTCAACCTCCTCATCCTCAACCTCCTCATCCTCAACCTCCTCAACCTCCTCATCCTCAACCTCCTCATCCTCAACCTCCTCATCCTCAACCTCCTCATCCTCAACCTCCTCATCCTCAACCTCCTCATCCTCAACCTCCTCATCCTCATCCCCCCCTCCTCATCCTCATCCCCCCCCTCCTCATCCTCATTCCCCCCTCCTCATCCTCATTCCCCCCTCCTCATCCTCATTCCCCCCTCCTCATCCTCATTCCCCCCTCCTCATCCTCATTCCCCCCTCCTCATCCTCATTCCCCCCTCCTCATCCTCATTCCCCCCTCCTCATCCTCAACCCCCCCCCTCCTCAACCTCAACCCTCCCCCCCTCAACCCCCCCCCTCCTTAACCTAAACCCCCCTAAATTCCTCCCCCTCCCCCTTTTCCCTCCCTTACCTGCTTCTGCTCCGGCCTCTGCTCCTTCTTGACCGGGCGAGCATGTGACGTTGCATGCGCGCCACGCCATTAGCATATACCGGGTGCCGGCACCCGGTATATGCTAATAACGTGGCACGCATGTGACGTCACATGTGCGCCGGGTCAAGAAGGAGCGGAGGCCGGAGCAGAAGCAGGTAAGTGAGGGGGAGGTATTTGGGGGGGGGGGGGTTAGGTTGAGGAGGGGGGTTTAGGTTGAGGAGGTGAGGGTTATAATGAGGAGGGGGGGGTTGAGGATGAGGAGGGGGGAGGGAATATCGGCGTATAACACGCACACATCATTTGCCCCCTATTTTCAGGGAGAAAAAGTGCGTGTTATACGCCGATAAATATGGTATTTTGTTTTTATGTGTAAAATAAATCTGCATTGAGATGTACGGAATATGTTGGCGCGTTACAAATTAACTATAATAAACTATATTTTATTTATTTTGTCTCTTTACCCAGTAGTACCAGAATACAAGATGGGTGATGCTGAAAAAGGAAAGAAGGTTTTTGTTCAAAAATGTGCCCAGTGCCACACTGTTGAAAAAAACGGTAAACATAAGACTGGACCAAACTTATGGGGTCTCTTTGGTCGTAAAACTGGACAAGCGCCAGGATTTTCTTACACTGAAGCAAACAAAAGCAAAGGTAAGAGGATACAAATTTCCAGGGAAAACAAAGTGGTTCATATTGACTGCCACATACGATGTTGTATATAGAAATTCAGTATATCAACTGTTGTAAAACATAGTTATAACATTTTCTGGAGAATTGTGTACCCGTCTTTGTTCCCCCAACAGAATAAACACAAACTCCTGAATAAAAATAATGCCCTGTTGTTCGAAACAAAAAAAAACAGTTTTTAAAGTTAATTTAAAGCGGTCTCACAAAGCAACTGTGTCCAAATGCCAGTTCTTATTGGCAGAGAGAATCCCATGTGTCCGTTTTCAACCAATTAAGATAGATCATGGTGACAAAACAGCCACGATGGCATGGAGCGCATGTTTCCTGTGAAATGATTTAGGGTGAAGTTCTTAAAGGGACACTATAGTCTGATGTTTATGTTATGCTGTTGTAAATAACTAGTATTGATAAGGCAAAAATGTGCTTAGTAATATTTAAAAAAATTACTATTACCTAATTTATGCAACTATAAACTGTCCGGGCCACATGCATTGATAGCTTATTAGTCATCCCCTGTGTGTATATGCTTCTGGTGAAATAAGTTGGTGATGCATCAAGGGTTGTTTTGCTTTTATTTATTTTTTTTATTCCTGAAAAAAAAATTGCTAATACACTCTAGTTCTTTAAATACACCACTGTATGGGACCACAATGTCACTTTAAATGCACTTTCTTATTAACTGTGTGTTAAGAGTTTCATGATGTCTCCGCATGTTGCTCCTAGTCGTCTGATAAATTAGATAAAACACTTATTGAAAGAATAAATAACTAAACAGATGTGGCGTGGAGACGGTTCAGCAAAAATATACCAAGAAGAACGATATACTTTATTCTGTATTTGACTGTGATGAATATGAATGGATTTACATGGCATCAATACACAGATGGACAATACAGTTTGTAAAACACTCCGTATGTTATAGGAAACTACAGCCGGACAAAAGGACATCTATCTTGGCTCAGCTAGTCTGATAGATAATAAATCCAAAACTTAGTTTATTTGTTTTTGTTTTTTTAAATCTGTTAACTCATAATCACTTTGAGTTTTCAAAAGAGTGTATTGGAAATATGAGTCTTCAATGTTTCTCTGACTCGATATAAAAGGACACTGTAGTCACAAACCTGAAATCATGCGTTTAAACATTACTATTTTTTTTTATTTGCATGAAAAAAATGCTGCAAATGTAAAATATTTTAATCCCCTTTTTTATACAAATTGGAACTGCTTTTAGAACAATTTCAGATGTCAGTTTGAAAATAAAAAGTTGTATTTTCTGGTTTGCCCACTAGAAGGAGTAACTGACAAAACTCCACAGTTCATCTGGTGTGGTGGCCTGACACCAAAAGGAGGGCCCCAGACTTTGTTTCAAAAGCAGTTTGTATACCGATTAAAATTAATATTTTTTTGTAACTTTCAGCATGCTCTTTTGAATTTATGACATGACAAATAATATTTCAGTATATAATGATATCTTTTTTTTTATTGGGCAACAATTTTTATTTTAAAGTAAAAAAAAACTTTCAAGAACTGCAAATGTCAGTTTTATATTTAAAAGCAGTACTGATTAGATGCTACAAGGGATGTCTTTACATTTGAAGAGAAGATTAAACATGAAAAGAAAATAACCTAGATGTATTCGATATAAATGAGACCGAAGACACAAGATAAAAGGGCATTGTAAATAATATAGCACCAGGAAGAACTTGAATAATACTCATGTTCATCGAGATAAAGAGAGAAACATAGAAAATTATGAAATGTGGTACTTTTTATTTATGATATTTACTCTCCCTTTTTCTTTTTTTCCTTCTAGGTATCATATGGGGAGAAGATACACTGTTAGAGTACTTGGAAAACCCTAAGAAATATATACCAGGCACAAAAATGATTTTTGCTGGTATAAAAAAGAAGAACGAGCGATTAGATCTTATTGCCTATTTAAAGAAATCAACATCCGAGTGAATTGTTCTTTATTGTAGTCCAGATGTTGGTAATAATCAGTGGAAGGCAACATTATCATCGTGGCTAGTTTCATTGTTGGCTTATGTTTAATGTGTATCTAGTACACTAACAATCTTAATAAAAAATACTATTTATTATGGAAAGGTAGATTCCTACACATGGCAACTGTTCATTTTGTGTATTGCATAACATAGGGCTTATTTTAATCACTGGACTATTTCCATGCTGGGGAAAAACGTTGTATTTGGAATTATTAATATGTGTGCACAGTCTTCATCAGTTTATTGCAGGTCTTTTAAGCTAATAAAATGTAAAAGTGCAGACCAGCCAATCTCGTAACAATATGCAGAATACCTTTGGTATCATGAGCCATAACACTCAGTGGAGAATCATTATTCTTATCTTATTTTTTTATGTTCCACGTGCTGATATACATAACTGCAAGGATAGGATAATATTTACATAAATTAGTGCTGTCGGCACCATCCTCTTCTCTCACACGTTACTGAAGTGTGTGCCAGTGCTACAGGTCTGACCAGCTCTAGTTGAGGGTGTAGTTAGGCCACATTTTTTTTAGACTAGTCCTATGTGAGGACTCGCAAGTAAATACAAGTTATTGAGTTACTGATTGACCCACCTATATTAAAACAAAATAACGCGTAACTAGTATCATACTGGGCCTCAAGGACTGGATGTTGAGATACTTTGGTATGGATTTAGTACAGGGACTTTCTTTTCTCAAATCACAAAAGAGATGTCTAACTTGAGACACTGCACCTAGAGAATATACCAGAGCGTAGAACATGCGACTTTAGTGATACTTGTCCTCAGACATCAGTCTTTGTATTATTATTATATGTTTTAAACTTTTGCATAATATTAAAATCTTCTGAAATGTTTTTGTGGGACAGTTATATTTCAATTTTAATTTGTAGAAAAAGGGGTATAATTTCCCACTCCCGAGTAAAGGATAGGGGCAGCATGGTATATTTTTGAGACGGGGGTAATGCTATTAAAATAAGCTTGGATGGTGCCCTGGGAGAGTCACATAGAGATCTAATCTGTCTCTGGAGCAGATACACAGGTTTGACAACTACAATTTAAATAATATTTGTCTTGGGACCGAATGTGTAAGAGCATATCTTTTATAGCCATCTAACTGCGTATTGTTTAAGGAAACATCATGTTTATAAAAAAATGAACCCACATAAAATTGTCCTTTTATCTTACTGACCTGAGTGTATCCATATTGTGTTTATATTTCTATACATACCTGCAGTATCTAACAATTTTAAAATGTTTTATTATACCCGTAGAAATAATGAGTTGGCTATTGCAGAAGACTTGCTGTCGTACAGCTCATGCATGGCTCCCGTAGTAAATATTAAAAGTTAAAGGCTCACATAAGCCATAAAGTAGCTATTACATGCTGCCCTTATGTGTTTGTCGTGTGATATGTTCCTTGCTCTATGTGTGCTTCTACCTAAAGTGTAATGACATCGCCCCATAAGAAATCTAGCCTAAATCCATGTTCTCAGAAAGCCCTGCAGGGACTTGGAGTGAGCCTAAACCCTACATGTAAACTGGACCACCTGTTATACCAGCTGAACCACTGCCTGTCGCGTGATAAGTAACAGCCCTGAATATAGTTAAATATAAAAAATAGGACTGTTTGTCCCCAAGGACCCCTTCAACACCTGATAGGGACATCAGGCCCCCACTGTCTTGTGCTTTATGTTTGAGTACCAATTAAACCCTCTTTTCAGTAACTATTTTTATTTTAATTGTAATTTCTTTTATTATTTTAATAATAACTATATTTTTAGTTTTTCATTTTTATTTAAAAAAATAAATAAAATAGAGGTGCTCAATTAGAGAACAAACTAACCTTAATAGGTTAGTTCGGTGGACATGATAACCCAGTCTGGGAGCAACCTCTAGGATATCAGTCTGGTGCCACTCAGAAGAGTTAACAGGTGAAATGGCAAACACCAGATGTACGTTTCGGCCTTCATTGGGCCTCGTCAGTAAGGTGTAGCGGATAACTCCCGAAGGCACAGTTCGCAAGGGGTCCACGTCTGGATTCCCCTATCACCCTTAGGGAGAATAATCCCTAATGGTCATTTGCATTAAAAAAAATATATATATATTTTATTAAAAAAAATTAAGTTCTGAAGTGAGTTTAGGGAATGTATTTTAGGAGTCTGTATGTTAAGGACAATAGGAGGGGGTTAGGATGCCATGGGGGGTTAAAGGAACCCTCCATGGAGATAGCAATTGTGTGCTTGGGGGTCTGAAGGTATCACCCAGATAGGTATGACAGGGATCCATTTGGACCCCCTGTAGGCAATTATTTATTTAGGGTAGGTAAGAGGGTTATAAAGGTATTAATAGGGCCCTCACCACAATGAATGAGAGGTTGGATGGGAAAGGCTCCACTGGTGTTGCTGGGGTCCCAGGGGACATTTAGACTCATATCATAAAGGGGTAGCAGGGCATAGGTTATCTGATTTTTTTTATTTTTTTATCCTTAACCGGTTCTGAATAAAAATCCATGAAAGAACATCACCATATACCACCCTTCTACTAAAATGATTATTGATTGGCCTGAAATGGATTTGGGGGGGGGGGATTCGGAGTTTGCCAGGGGACAGCTGCTCTTAAAATGTAACATACTGCTTCCTGAAAAGCATATTCTAGATGTAGAACCTACTGAATTAGACTGCCCCTGCTAAAAACATCAAACACAAACTACGAATCACAACGGGCAAAAAGTATTTTCCAAGAATAAATATGACTTCATATCTTTCACCCCATTTATTTCTCCACTTTTCATTCCCAACTCTCAGTAAATCACTATAATTTTTTGGGCCATCTCAGCCCAGTCCCAAATACAATTTAAAGGACAAATCTTTGGAAGGACAAGGATTGTTTAATCCTCTGTTTCTCAAAGATTGCAAACATATATTTATACACACACACTCGGTGACAACTTTATCTCAATACATAAATGTATTAAGAATGTTTTTGTTGGTGCGAGATGTGGTGGTCTAAGTATTTTAGAAGCTACATATTTCCTGGAATTTTGATGCCCAAGAGAAAGTGGTTTTGAAGAAAACAAAAACATCCAGTGAGTGTCAGTTCTGTGGGCAAAAATGTTTTGTTAATGAGATATGTCAAATAACCATGCATTACAACAGTATGGAGAAGAGCATCTCTCAATGCACCACATATTGAACAGTGGATGGACAAAAGACCACATCGGGTTCCACTCCTGTCATACTAAGAACAGAAAACTGAGGCTACAGTGGGTACAGATTCACCAAAACTGGACAGGTTAAGCTCAATTTCTGCTGGCACATGCAGATGGTAGGGTCTGAATTTGGCATAAACATGGATGCCTTGTGTCAATAATGCTGTTGGTGTTGACGATAAATCTGCAGCAAATAGATGATGCTATCAAGTCAACATGAACTTGAATGTCTGAGGAATGTTCCAGCACCTTGTGGAATCCATGCTGTGAATTATTCAAGCTGTTGGGGGTTTCTACACGGTACTAGAAAGGAGCACCTAATAAAGTGGCCACTGAGTATATATGTGTATATATATATATATATATATTGGAGAGAGCAAGACTTTCACAGTTCATTCAACACCTTCCATTCATCTATAAAACTTAAAATGGATTTCTCCACGAACAGGTAAACTTTCTAGACACTACTATATCCATCACCAATAGCACTCTCCGCTCAACTGTATATAGGAAGTCCACAGACAGATGTCGTTACCTACACAGCTCCAGTTTTCATCCCTCCCACACCAAACAAGCCATCATCCATAGTCAAGCTATTAGATACTAAGAAACTAAATGGCAACCCACACGTCGTGACCGCCAGATATGAAGCGATCTAGAGACGCCAACCGGTCCAATCCAAAAAAGAACACTTGTACTCAAACACAGTACCTCTCATTAATTTCTACAATGTCCTGTCAGAGGCTTTATCCGGATTTGTCACTACAGTATATCTGACTAGTATATACAATTAAGTGAATCTACATACACTGTATCCAGATGTACATACAGTAAAAAGGCAACAAGAGACCTTATCCTCCACAGTCCAGACTCAGTCCAAATGTGTCCTGGAGATGTGCGGCTTCTTCACAGGACAACGTTCCCACTGTCCTATTAAGTGGTATAAACAAGAAGAAGGGTAGGGGAAAACACAGCACACCACCTCCTAGTTTCACTTCTTTGAGGTTATCAAATGTGAGTGCTATACTGTATGTCTATATGTCATTGTGATCATCAAGTGTTCATATTGCACTAGGAGGTGGTGCGCTGTGTCTTCCCCTACCCCTCTTCAAGCTATTAGATACCATCAGATTTGCTCAAACACTGGAGACCATGATAAAAATGTAAAAACACTGTCTGAATCTTTCAAACAAAAGGGTTACAAACCCTGTATTAATTCCCTAAAAAAAATAACCACTGCCCTCAAAATACCAAGTGAAAACTTGTTAAAGTACAAAACAAAAGAAACTACTTCACGTATACCTCTAGTGACCACATACCATCCAATTTTAGAGAAAATACAGAAAACGATCAAATTTTTACAAACATTACTAAACGAAGATGCAGAATTAAAAAATATATTCCCCAAACCTCTCATCCTTGCATTTAAACAACCACCAAACCTGAAACAAAAACTTGTCAGCAGAAAATTGGCCAATGAACAATTCAATATAAAAAATGGAACTCAAAACTTGTAACAAACGTGCCTGTAAATTATGTCAACACATTTGCAATGATGACACAGCTACACATAACAATACCTATCACATCAAAGGATTGCATTCATGTACATCATCCAATGTGGTTTATATGATACAATGTACCATATTTACGCAATTCTAGTGCGCCATCGAATCTAATGTGCACTCCTAATTTGGAACCCATGAATCAAAAAAAGTTTTTGCTGGCAAATGTAATACGATCTCTGGGTGCCAGGCTCTGTGTGCCACTGTGCTGGGGCTCTCTGGGTGTCAGGCTCTGTATGCCACTGTGCTGGGGCTCTCTGGGTGCCAGGCTATGTGTGCCACTGTGCTAGGCTCTCCGTCTCAGTTTCTCAGTGTGTTTGAGGAGCCACTTCCACCAATAACAGGCCCCCTGCACCGTCTGCACATCTAAGAGACGTTTTGTGGTTTTGCCGCCAATTCTAGTGCGCCATCGTTTCTAATGCTCACCCTTAATTACGGACCCGATTTTCTTTGATATGTACGGTACTTTATGTGACACAGGCTGTTACTTTGGAGAAACCAGCCAAAAAATTCATTTAAGGATGAATTTACACAGACATTCCATAAGAAAGCATAATGAAGACAGTTATTGTAGCCCAGAGGGACACCATTTTAGACAGAATGATCACCACATCCAAAACTTAAAAATCAAGATACTCAGAGGAAAAATTAAAAACATCCAAGAGAGAAAAGCAGTTTAAAATAAGATGATCACTTAATATCACAACACTAAAAATATAGGACCTAATATGGACTTGGGGTTTCTAACACATCATCAGAATCTCATGTGATTTTTTCTTATTATACCATAACAGGCTGGCACTCTTAGTGAGGTGTTTGTCTAACAGGAAATATATCACTGTGGGCTACAGTATAGTGTTTCATGTATATATTGTGGTGTATGTGTATTTAGTATGTGTATATATGTTTCCTTTACTATGTTATGTTTATTCCCCCATATGTATTTACCTGATGATGTCAGATGCTGTCTCCACTCTCCACCCCATCTGCTGTTTTTTTCGAAACTGAGGGTCCCATCTCATGTTAGTATTGCTTCAGACTTGATAAAGAGAGGTCAATATAAATAAGACGTTTGTCCAATACAAAAGGTATCATAATATACTGCAATACTCATTATTAATTTATTGTATTTAATCATCATTAATAACAGTTTAATAATTGTTCTTTTCTGTATTATGTCCTCTTTTCTTTCAACTGTACCCATATTGTTTATTCTTTGATTTTCCAGACAAAGGCATAAGGACAAAACTGCCACAGTATGAAACAGACACACATTTTGATTAATAAATTGGATGGAAAGAGTATTAGCAGCTAAGTACTATACATACAGCCCTATTAAATTAGAAGCCCGTGGCAGCATTGGCAAGCCTGCAAGTGCTGCAGGCTTGAAATTCAGCTGTGTTACAGAACTATTAAATTAGAACTTGCCTCAAGTTACGGGCCATAGACGCAAACACGTAAACCATTTTTCGAACGTTGGATGCACGGCCGTGAACATGATTAGTTAGGCAACAGAGATTATCATCATTACGTCACTGAAAAATGGAGGCGGGATTTCAAAGTCTTACGGCTTTCAAGTACGAGTTTCGATCGGACCCACATTTCAGAAATAACGCAATATTGATAGAGTCATAAATATGATATTCAAGTCCATGCGAGTTCCATTATATGTATTAACACATTGATTACCGGGATCAATATAACACGGAAATTACACATAAAATAAAGTATTTCATATTGCCGATTTGCGAGCTTGAGAATGGTGTGCTATAAATTCTAATACCTAACATCGATTTCCCTTTTATGTACTTGTGGACAACCACCTATGTAACAGTGCTCAATGCCAAGCAGCAGCTGCAAAGGCAAATAAAATATTAGCATGTATTAAGAAGGGTATAGAAGCAAGGGAAGCAAATATAATTCTGCCACTATACACATCCCTAGTACGCCCTCATTTGGAATATGGAGGACAATTTTGGGCACCACTTCATATAAAAGACATTTTAGAGCTGAGAAAAGTACAAAGAAGGGCAACAAAACTAATAAGGGGAATGGAGGGGCTAAGTTATGAAGAAAGAATAACCAAATATTTCTCTACAAAAAGGTGTGATTACTTTAAATAAATATAACGAGGGGCATCCTTTGAGGTTAGAAGGAAAACAATTCCACCTTTAAGAAAGAAAAGGGTTCTTCACAGTTAGGGTGGTCAAACTGTGGAATTCTCTACGAAAGGAGGTGGTGACAGTGGATTCGATAGATAACTTACAAAAGGGATTGGATATATTTTTGAATAAAAAAGGGCACATAATGCAAAAGTGTGGCCAAATGGCAATTGAATGAGGCCCACAGATCAGTAGAATTGATACTACAGTAGTATCGTTTGTGGTGTTCAAACTGCCTAGTCTTTCTATAATTACTCTCTTTCCTCTTTGAAGAATTTTAGTTTTTTACAGCAGTTTTGAAAACTATAGGCTTATTTACTTTAGGCAACTGAGGAAATTAAACGCTTAAAGGGCCACAGCAGAGGTTCCAATTAAGGTATGGTTGGAAATTGGCAATAAAATAGGAGTTTGCAATGGGAAGTTAAATATTAAAATATGGAATTTATAATAGAAGAACGGATTGAATGTAAAACACTTTGTCACACAGCTCAAGATATCCTATCATACTGGTCCTATTAATAATACCTATTTACTTAATATGGTTCCCTGGTGGTCCAGTGGTTAGGATTCAGTGCAATGTGACCTGGGTTCGATTTCAATCAGAGAGGTCACACCACCCTGGAGCCAAGCAGCGTTGGGCCTGGCCAGTACTTGGATGGGAGACCACCTAGGAATATGCTATGGCTTACTGTAGAAGAAATTAGCAATCCACTCCTGCATCTCTGCCGTCAATACAAAGTGGATCAGCATAGAGTGATACAGTCAATGAGGTCACGGAGAGTCGGACACAACTGAACAATGCAAACACACATTTATCTAATGTTTGATGAATTAATCCTTTGAAGGATTAGTTACATCCTTTTGCATAAGGATGCCATCTGCAAAAGTAATTAGGTATTTGGTGGGTGGATTTGTTAGTGTGAAAGAGCCAAAAAAGTATTGAATTAATAGTTTAAAATAGTTTAAAATCAAAATCAAGCTGCTAATACATATATCTGTATTAGTATCTTACTATCCCACCATAGTTGGTGACTTCAACTGTTATTGGCCTATGGAACCCACCCCAGTAAAGTCAATAGCCCTGGTGGTCCAGTGGTTAGGATCCAGTGCTTTCACCACTGCAACCTGGGTTCAACTCCAGTCAGGCAACCAAGAGGTCACACCACCTTAAAGCCATGCAGGGTTAGGCCTGGTCAGTACTTGGATGGGAGACCACCTAGGAATACCAGGAACTTTATGCTGTGGAACACTAAAAAAGGAACTGGCAATAATTATAATTAATTATTACTTAACTACATATACATAGAAATATATATCTCTCTCAGAGGACCAAAAGTACACGACATGAGAGGCTCGAAGGCGCTCATTGCGAGGCATGCGATGAGCACCTTAGGCACTCAGCGCAAGCCTCACAATGAGCGACGAGGTCCTCACAGTATAAAACGGTTTCAATTATGTCTAAAACAGCATTCCCGTCGCTTTAAATGTTATTGACCGTAATTTTTGGACGGGCAAGTCTCTAGGAATAAATATATAGTACAAATACAGTATTAAACCTACCTTTCCAGCACGTCCACGTCCATCTTCTTCTGTTCTCTGGCTCGGCCCCTGGAAAAAGGATACATCACATTAGTATAACACATACAGTACATCAAACACAAAACATAAATAAACAATAAACATTATAAATTGATAACTTACCTGTCCCCAATGTCCCCGGCCTTCTCCTCTTCTGCTCCGGCTGGGCCCTTAATGAATCCGCACTGTAAAAAAATGCTTATGAGGCCTCCAGAGCCTCTTCCGGTAGGAAATTGGCAATGGCGCCTTCTGATTGGCTGAAAAGGCTGTCAATCAAATTTCAGCCAATCAGAAGGTGCAAAGGTGTGAGGCAATCAGAATGGGATACACCCCTATATCCCATTCTGATTGGATGATGGACCTGTCAATAATTTTTAAACCGATCAGAAGGCACTATTGCCTTCAGCCAATCACAATGGGATATACCCCCACCCAATGGGATATTCTCGCCTGTTTTTGGGTGTCATCTCGCAGGGACATATTGAGGAATTGGTTCTTTGCAAACACCAAAAAAACTGTCTTTTGCGAGGACCGAGGGAACTACGAGGGATAATTTAAGATGCTGTATATGTGATATTCTGTGAAAGAAAGCGGATTGTTCTGAGTTTGGTGCGTACACGTTAAGCAGCGACACATTCCTGTCATTGATGATACCATGATCTATCATGTATCTGTCATCACTGGCCTTTTGAGTATTTATATGTTGAAAGTTAAGTCTCTTGTGTATTAAAATCGAGACTCCTCTTTTTTTTCCAAGTGCGGTGGCATGATAAGTTTGTGTATAGGGTTTCCTGTACTACATCCGCTCCCAGGCGGAAATATTCTTTTAAGGTAATCCCTCTCTTAATTGGTTCATTTAAGCTTTGGGTGTTGTGTGATTATTTTGATATCCATGACTCACTGAACTCTGAGGTAGAAGGTTTTTTAAGCTGGGACTATCTGACCGTCTGCTGGGCCTCCTATATGTTGTTAAGGGATGAGTTCCTGTATGGGGTGCAGGGAACGTGGACTTGGACCCTGAGGACTGAGGACGAGATATGGAAGGAGAGAAAGGGGGGGGGGGGGGAGGGATTAGGAAAAGGGAGGTTAAAACAACAAAACAAAAAACTGTTTTTACAGAAAGATTTAAAGCAATTAACAATTTAAGGAATTGTCTAGTGTACTGACCCTGTGTAAGTAAAACAACGCCGTTAAGCTAGGTACCAACTAGGTTAGTGTCTCTGATTTACTTTGAAACAATGTTCTATCTAACGTATAGTAAATTACAGTAGTGAGTAGTGCAGAGGCTGTCCTCTTTCATTTAATTGTTGAGCCAACTAACATCCTTGTGTATGGATACTGAGTTGGATCGTCCTCTGATTATAGTATAATAGAAACCCCATAGGGCACAACTAATACACATTGAATTGTCTTGTGTGACTTTTTGAACATATACATATTTATCAACATATAACGCAAACTTGAAATATAGATACTTATCAATACAAGTTAGGCTTTTTAGGACTAATGTCCCAGTCTACATGAAATAAATTCAAAGTGAAGACCGCCCAAGATAGCCGGTCTGGAGAGTAAGCAATGAGAGTCACGTTCAGTCTTTTGCCTTAGTTAGTGTTCTGGGTCCAAGGCGTTTACGTGGGACTGGCTCTGAAGGTCAGTTGATGTTTTCCGGTATCTAGATGTTCCACGATGAGAGTAGGTCTAGTCCATCCTCCAGATATCTGATGGTGAATATCTTTCAATCTTTGGCAATGTTTAATAGGAAAGGGAAGCCCCAGGTATACTTGTATCCTTGGGCTAGAATGATTTCCAAGATGGGTTTTACCATTTTCCGTTTGAGGAGGGTGGTTGAAGATAGATCTGAGAATATGCTCAGTTGGTGACTGTGACGAAGTGCCCTTCGCCACTTTTTCTTGGAGAGGACTGTTTGCCTGCCTCCTGCCCTGCGACTATGGCCCTGGGACATATTGCCCTTTAAACACAGTATTCGGCCATACCAGAGTGTATGTCACTCATTCTGGCCCTTTAAATACAGGGGGGTCATTCGGTACCTCCCCTGTAGGAGCGGTGATACCCCAGATAGCTATGCCATGGAGCCCATTCATATAATGAAAGACTATGGGAAAGACTTTAGCTACATGGCAATTGAACTGTGTGAAGAGGATCTGAGCGCTATTCGGTAGTTTTGTGCGCTCAGATCCCAGCTATCTGGGGATATGTGAAATGTGAGTAAATGTGAATTGCAGTAATCCTGATGGGTTGTCAAACTAGAGAATTGACCATCAAATACTTTTGTCCGGACATCCCCAGGCCGATCCGTTGGGATCAGACCGTGTATGCCGGCTTATGGTCACGTGGGAGGTGTGTAACGGAACCCATCACCGTTTTACCCTGTTTTATGATTATTATGGTTAAAATATGATCCTACTATTATACTGCATGTATGTTGGTTTATGCTCTGCAGAATATTGGCCCAGACTAGTGCTGACCTTGGCATGGGAGATAATCCTGTTACAGAGACTCCGCAAATGATAAGGAAGTCTATTGTATAAAGTGTTTTCATTCTCAGATAAGAACAAAGAAGGATGATCTAATCCATGTCTGATTGTATCAAAGTTGCCAGGTAGCCTCAGGGAGGTGTGACTCACCTATTGTCCCTCTATGTGTATTGTGTGGCCAACTATGGGGGATATGTGAAATGTCTGTGTGTTATGTGTAAAAGATACTTTTACTAACTTTTGAACCCCTGGTCTGATTCATGCCATTTTTTAATATGTTGTTCCCCTGGGTGAGAGCTATTGAACGGTGCTGGACTTAAAGGCGTACCCCCTGTTTTTGGGGTACATCCAGAATGTGTTTAAAATTGTGTCTGTTTTAATTGTGTTACCTGTTATCTGAGGGGAGGAGACGTGGGGGTTGAACCATGTATATAATTGGCTGTTGTGATAATTATGTGGGTGTAGCCCTTCAGAGGGCACCATTGCATAAAAGGAGATCCCCTGTCATTAAACAGTAGTTCACTACTTGACCCTTCAAAACTTAGCCTCGTCTCGTTCTTGGAGGGGATTGCTATATCATACTGGGGATTGCTATGCGCTGCATACTCCCTGGGAGCGTTAAGCTACGGCGGTTGTGGAGTCTGTGGTGGTGATGGTGTCCGGTGCGGTGCTTGTAGTCCTCGACGCAAACTAGGACGTGTCCATCAACGGAGGTACCCGGTCGGGGTGCCAGTAGATCCGTTACAGTGACCTTCTGTCTCCGGAATACCGGTTCTTGCTGTTCTCACAAATTGGTCTTTGGTGGAGAAATAGTGGAACTGTTCTATGACGTCTCTCGGACGGTCTGTATTGGATGGTCGGCCGCCCCCAGTGCTCTTTGGATTCTGTCCAGTTTGAAGTCTTCACACATATCTGGCAGGAGGGATTTGCAGAGGTCTTTCAAGTATTGTGAGAGATCACGCACGGATTCAGGAAGATTTTGCATGCAGACATTTTGTCTACGTGATCTATTCTCCAGGTCCTCCTGTAAAGGCATTTGGTAAGATTGTTCCTATTTCAATAGAGCCACCTCCTTCTCTAGCTGAGTGTGAGCTTTTAGAAGTTTGTTGTAATTATCTTCCAAGACGTTTTAGAGTCTACTGCCTTTATTTCCACAAATAGATCTGTTGCCACTTTTTGAATTTCTTATTTAATCTCAGATCTGAAGGAGGATATCGTCTTTCAGATCTTGAATGTCCGCCTTTATGCTTGGGGCGGATGTCTCCATGGATGTTTTAGATATATGCCTTGCTGGTGTAGGTCCTTGTTCAGATGTTTGTAGGTTATTTTTTGGCGTGCAGTAAGTTTGTTTATCTTTGGTGTTACATCTATTTGATACTCCTGCCATCACCTGTGCCATTCTTGTTTTTAAGAATTTGTTTTTATATTGTACATATTTTTCTTTTGTAGTTGCCCCTGCATGGCGGTGGGGGGGGGGGGGGGGGGTTGCAAGTCATACATTTAGGGTTCTGCTGCAGGTCCACTCAAAGACAACAATAACTGCTTTCCATGACCTGCATTTGCAAACATGAAATTCCAGTTATTAGCGACGTCTCTGTTTATGCGTATAGTCCTTGAGATAGTTGGGGGTACCAGGCTTTGGGTGTCTTGTTTTCCATCTCTGAGTTCCAAATTGTCTTTAAGTTTGTCTTTTTTTTTTTTCTGTAGACTGCAGTAATTTTTGTGTCCACAAGGTGGTGAAGTATATCTGTATTATGTGCCTGGTCTCTTGTGGTTTTGCTTAATTTGCGTAGGGCTGGTGATGTGCACCTTACTGTGATATAGCAAGTTAACTCTGATGGCAAGCAGAAGTGCAAACCAAAGCCTGTACAGATCAATGGCTCCTCGCAGCAGCTCCTTCAATTATCGCAGGAGGTACACCCTTGCCATATAGCTCCCCTGGTCATACAGTCATCCAAATTACCCAGTACTTCTCTGGTTAGTGCAAAACTTTTGTATGTAATCACACATATAGTTGTGAGCAGGCAGGTTGTTGCTAACGCAGCAGGCTCGCGTAGCGAGCCTGTGGCCCTTCGCTAAGAGAGGGCCTCAGTTGCTGGCGAAGGCGCTCCTTGACAGTAACTGCGGAACTCGCAAAATTTATGAACTTACGACAAACAAATACAAGACGCATTACGACCCATTACGACCTCGCAAAAATACGACCTTACCGCCCGAAACCTGCGCACATGAAAACATTAAAAACACAATAAATACACACAACAAATACATAAAAAGCTTACCCACAGCAAGGGGGGGCCCCAGGACCTCGGAAAGTTGTTATACCTCAATTTCACACGAAATAAAAGAGTTTAGACACCCGAAAATCCCCTAAGCGAGAGAAAAAATGTCCGTCCCAAAAAAACGAAAACGAGGCTACAGGACTCTAAGGACGCAAAACATCACCAAACACCTACGTATTTTCCGAAAAAGATGTACGAGATCCGAAACAAGGACGCAACCCGCGCAACCCGAAAAACATTACAAACACAATAAATACACACAACAAACACATAAAAAGCTTACCCACAGCAAGGGGGGGGGGGGGGGCACCCAGGACCTCTGCAAGTGAAGTTACACCTCCATTTAAGTCAAAATTACAAAGTTTAGAGACCCGAAAATCACCTAAGCGAGAGAAAAAATGTCCGCCGAACAAAACTAAAATGAGGCTAAAGCACCCTAAACACCACCAAACACCTATGGATTTTCCTAAAAAGTCGGACAACATCCGAAAACAAGGACGCAAAATCAGCCACAGCCGCGTACCACACATTAGGCGCCATTTTAGAACACTAACTTACACAATCCGGAAGTACACAGCTACCCTAACGGATTTTCCTCGCGCACGCACACTATTACACTACACACATTCATGACACTTACACAGCAGCTCCACAGCACTGATGCTGCAGCAACATGAAAACAGATTGCAAGCTCTTTAACACAATGCTTCCTGCATATATTACTTAACAATAGGTAAAGTATATTAATTTCTTATTTTATTAATTATTCATTGCCTTAACAAAAAAAAACACCAACGCTGCTCATAGCACACAAACAACCAAGAGCATCGCAATGAGCGCCAAAGGATCTTGGAACACCAACAAAATTAATGTCGCACACAAACACCATTACCTGCCTCACAATCTTATTGCCGTCATTTTTTGACGGGCAAGTCGCTAGTCTTACAAATATGGTGCTGCAGTTATAGTCACAGTGGTAGTAGTAACAGTAATCTTCTGCTGCTGGGCATGGGCAGCACCCCTCTTCTGGTCCTCAAGTAGAGCCATTTTTATTGTATAGACCAATATGGAGACATCACATTGTCATTGCCATTCAGATTACTTTTGGTATTGTCCAGACACCTCAATGTTTTTCATGAGGATATTTATTTTCAGGAAGACCAGTTCTGTGATTCCTCCTGAACAGTAAGTGTGTTGTGTACTTATGCAGTGATTAGTGGGCAGCTGAGAGGGGGGGGTTTGCCTGTGTAAAGCTGGAGTGCCTTGCAAAAGTATTCACCCCCCTTGGCATTTTACGTGTTTTGTTGCCTCACAACCTGGAAGTAACATGGATTGTTTGAGGATTTGCATCATTTAATTTACAGAACTTGCCACAACTTTGAAGATTTTTTATTTTTATTTTTTATTGTGAAGCAAACAACAAATAGGACAAAATAACAGAAAAAGTCAGTGTGCATAACTATTCACCCCCCTAAAGTCAATACTTTGTAGAGCCACCTTTTGCAGCAATCACAGCTACAGGTCGCTTTGGATAAGTCTCCATGAGCTTGCCACATCTTACCACTGGGATTTTTGTCCATTCCTCCTTGCAAAACTGCTCCAGCTCCTTCAAGTTGGATGGTTTGTGCTTGTGACCAGCAATCTTTAAGTCTGACCACAGATTTTCTATTGGATTGAGGTCTGGGCTGTGACTCGGCCATTCCAACACATTTACATGTTTCCCCTTACACCCCCCAAGTGTTGCTTTAGCAGTGTGTTTGGGGTCATTGTCCTGCTGGAAGGTGACCCTCCGTCCTAGCCTCAAATCACGCACAGAGTGGTACAGGTTTTGCTCAAGAATATCCCTGTATTTAGCACCATCCATCTTTCCCTCAACTCTGATCAGTTTCCCAGTCCCGGCTGCTGAAAAATATCCCCACAGCATGATGCTGCCACCACCATGTTTCACTGTGGGGATGGTGTTCTTTGGGTGATGTGATGTGTTGGGTTTGCACCAGACATGCAACCTTATTAAATTGCCATTCAGTAAATTTAAAAGGGCTCTATTTAAGCACAGAGCATATTTTATTTACAGAGGTTTTTAGTTAGTGAAGACCTTGCTTTTGGATAGAAGTTCACAAACTAAAAACTTCTGTAAAAAAATATGCTATGTGCTTAAATAAATAGAGCCCTTTTAAATTTACTGAATGGCAATTTAATAAGGCTGATAGTGTTTTCTTTGATGGCCGAAAAGTTCAATTTTAGTCTCATCAGACCAGAGCACCTTCCTCCATACATTTTGGGAGTCTCCCACATGCCATTTTGTTTTTTGCTGAAAGTAATGGCTTTCTTCTGGCCACTCTGCCATAAAGCCCAACTCTATGGAGCGTACGGCTTATTGTCGTCCTATGTACAGATACTCCAGTCTCTGCTGTGGATCTCTGCAGCTCCTCCAGGGTTACCTTAGGTCTCTGTGCTGCCTCTCTGATTAATGCCCTCCTTGCCCGGTCCGTGAGTTTTGGTGGGCGGCCGTCTCTTGGCAGGCTTGCTGTTGTGCCATGTTCTTTCCATTTGGTTATGATAGATTTGATGGTTCTCCTGGGGACCATCAAAGATTTGGATATTTTTTTTTGTAACCTAACCCTGACTTGTACTTCTCAACACAGTGCCCCTTACTTGTTTGGAGAGTTCCTTGGTCTTCATGGCAGTGTTTGGTTAGTGGTGCCTCTTGCTTAGGTGTTGCAGCCTCTGGGGTCTTTTAAAAAAGGTGTGTATATGTAATGACTGATCATGTGACACTTAGACTGCACACAGGTGGACATCATTTCACTAATTATGTGACTTCTAAAGGTAATTGGTTGCACCAGAGCTTTTTATGGGCTTCATAACAAAGGGGGTGAATACATACGCACATGCCAATTTTTTGTTTTCTATTTCTGAAAAATAGTTTTATGTATATATGTTTCTCATTTCACTTCACCAACTTAGACTATTGTGTTCTGATCCATCACATAAAATTCAGATTAACAAAACATTGAACTTAAGGCTAAAATGTAACAAAATAGGTAAAAAGTCAAGGGGGTGAATACTTTTGCAAGGCACTGTAGGTCTTTGGTATATTCCTGCCTCATCTTCTTTATCGAATCTGCTTCTTTTAATTCCCTACTATTTTTTTTTCTTATCATGCCCATTTTGGCATGAATCGTTCCCTTGAGATCCACAATTTTCTTAAAGAGATTTCTTGATATTAGTCAGTGTGCTAGAAGGGATAAGAATATCTTGGGCCCTCAGGATCTGACTGGCTGAAAAGTGATTGACTTATCACTTCAGACAATGAGTGATGATGTAAGTGCATTTAAACGCTGTTAGTAGATATCATAATTCCATAAAATATTATAAATTGAAAAAGGATTGTAAAAAATATTTGGGGTTTGGGAATGAAGTAGATTGGCACAGACATTTTACAGCTGCGTGCATTTTACTGAAAACTTGTAAATAGTGCTACCTAGAGCAATATTATATATAAGAAATGTTTTTTCCTGGGATCCAAGATCTCTTCAGGTTGACTGCAGCCATGAAATTAAGATGTTTGCTTCTGGGGAGAGAAGCTATGGCACGCTTGGACAAACTAGTAAAAAGTAAATATATTAAAATATCAACAAATGTCCTCATAGCTACAACTCTGGCATTCCTAATAGTAACATACGGATGTGAGAGCTGGACCATAGAGAAGTCTGAGCACCAGGGAATTGACGCCTTTGAATTGTGGTGTTGGAGAAAAGTACTTAGAGTTCCTTGGACTGCAAGAAGATCCAATACATCAATAATACAGGAAATTAAGCCAAACTGGTCACTAGAAGGTATGATCATGAGGTTGAAGCTCAAAATTGTTGTCCATATCATGAGACGGCAGTATTCCCTAGAGAAGACTCTGATCCTGGGAAAGATTGAAGGTACAAGAAGAAGGGGGAGGCAGAGGCGGAGATGCATAGAGGAGGTCACTGAAGCAATGGACATGATGGAGCTCAACGACAACAACAATATATATATATATATATATATATATATATATATATATATATATATATATACACTAGCGTATTGCCCGTCAAAAAATGACAGCAATGAGATGTGTATGTTTGGAAAGTTGTATAGTTATTAATATACATATGGAATTGTAAGGTAGCTAATGGTGTTTTGTGTGTACTACTGAAATATAGAATTCAAATTAATAAATGAATTTACGTATTTTTATGCATTGTGTTGAAGAGCTGGCAATCTGTGTTGATGTTGCTGCAGCATTAGTGGTGTGGAGCTGCTGTGTAAGCGTGGTGAACGTGTGTAGTGTAATAGTGTGCTTGCGCGATCTGAAACCGTTAACGTAACTGTGTACTTCCGCATTATCCTAAAATGGCGGATAATGTGTGGTATGCGTCTTAGCGGATTATCTACGGGTTTAACGGCTCGCCTCGCTGCATAAGGCTCGCCGGGCGATGATGCTAGCCTGCGATGCTCATCGCTAAGCCCGCTAAAGTACTACGGTTTTACATTAAATTTGTTTGCCACACAACATGACGCTACATTTGTCCCTTTTTTTTTTTCTTAAAATAAATTTAAAAAAATTTTTATAAAATTTTTATTTTTGTAACTTGCAACTTATATTTCATCAAATGCGTTGGTTTAGGCGGGAAATCCGAAAATTGCGCAAAACAAAGTCGTTAAATGTGTGTTAATGCGTAAATCTGTAATTTGGTTTCGTAAAATGTACTCGCTACTGTCTTTTTACTCATTGCGCGGTTAATCCGCATCCTTTATCTCGTTGTTTTTCAAACACATACGTCTGTGGCTGTGTTTTACGCAGTTCGTAGTAGTATAGCCTCGTTTTTATTTTTTTCAAGGGCCATTTTTTTCTCGCTTAGCTGATTTTCGGACTTTGTAACTCGGCTAAATCGCTGTAAATTGGAGTTCCAACTCACCTCCAGACGTCCTGCCTGGTTCCCCATGCTGTAAGTGACCTTTATTTTATTTTTTAGTGTGTATTTAGTGTTTTTTTTAGTGTTTTGGTTCCGCTGCTTATCTCGTAATTTTTGTCATCTCGTATTTTTTTTTCTAAGTGCTACGGTTTAACGGCTCGCCTGCGGCGCTCATTGCCAAAGTGGTACGATTTAACATAACAGCTCGCCTCGCTACGCGAGGCTTGCCTGCAATGAGCGCCTGCAGCGCTCATTGCCACAGTGCTACGATGTAGCGCTCATTGCCAAAGTGCATCGCTAAGTCGTCCGCACTACGCAACGCAGCGTGACGACGGATCGTAGTTAGACAATTATAATATGTGATGTGTCTGCGATATTAATTAAAAGTTTTCAGCATGATTGTGAACATAACACTATCATCCAACATCCAGCCATGTAAGTCATGTCCAGATAGATGTAAAAACAAGGAAATTGAAAAGAACAGCTTGTTCAAGAGAATATGTGCTATTAACCTGCCAAGAAGCCATCCTTGAGTAAACAGTACCTGCCCACTCTTTAATGTACAAAATACTAGGCATATTTACAGAAAGATAGCCTACGGAAATGATTAATCTCATTTTTTCTTGCATGAAATGAGAAAAACGTCAACAACGCATTGAGAGATTTTCACTCTGTAATTTTATTATTTAATTCTTATTATTCATAAAACATAAATACACTCTTTTTCTGTACAAAGCAATGACTTTTTTCACAAACTTTTTTTATACTTGATGTGATATTTTAATTGCTTTAAAATATTTATCTGGTTTTTTTTTTATTAAAATAAAAAGAAAGATAAATACTGGACCTTTTTAAATTTATTGGACACGGTTCAGTATTATATCTGCTAGGAATATTTGAATGAGATTAATTCTTTATTAACAAAAAAACTATATACAATCAAATGGAAACACAAGACAAAAAAAAGATATACAGACAAAAATATGTAAAGAAATATATGATATTATATATATTTATTTATTTTAGTTTTTATATATTTTAATAAATAATAAATCATTTTACTTCGCATAATGTTTTTGGGATCCTTTGTGTATCATTTCTAAGCGAAGTATTGTTTCATAATGCTTGGTTATGAGTTGGACTACCAGAAATCAAAAAATTCAATTTAGTAAAACCCCCAAATACAAATTTACTCCCAGGATTAAAATATACAAAAAAAGTAGTTTAACAATACCGTTGTTGGCACGTAACCAGAATAACTAGTTTGGAAAATAAAAATTAATATTCTTAGATCAAATTAATTCTAAGAAATACGGTTATTACACTGCATTCTGGGAACCTGGGCAGGGACATGCAAATGTGAATGACACAAATATAAAGTATGATGTGAAACATGTCCTATATAGAATCTTAAAGATGACATCACATTCCTAAAAACATGTATAAAGTGATTTGTGCTTTAAATCTGATAATACTGCACCCTAAAGCGTTTCATAGAAGATACTCAACTTGCACAACATATACTGTATATCTTCAGCCCTTTTATTGTGTTACTAGTCACTTGCCTGTCAAAAATGACGGTAAAATATTGTTCTGTCTCTCTGTGCTCCCCTCTCTCTTTCTGCACCCTCTCTCTGTGCTCTCTGTCCCTTCTTCTCTCTCCCCCTTCCTCTTCTCTCTAACTCTCCCTCCAGCTCTCTCCCCCTTCCTCTTTCTCTCCTCTCTCCCTTCCTCGCTCTCTCCCTCCTTCCTTCTCTCTTCCTTCCTCTCTCTTGCTCTCCCTTCCTCCTTCTCTCTCCCTCCGTCCCTCTCTCTCTCCCCCTCTCCTTCTCTCTCTCTCTCCCCCTCTCCTTCTCTCTCTCTCCTTCTCTCTCTCCCTCTCTCTCCCTCTCCTTTCTTCTCTCTCCCTCCTTCTCTCTCCCTCCATCCCTCTCTCTCTCCCCCTCTCCCTCTCCTCACTCTCTCTCCCCCTCCTTCCTTCTCTCTCCCTCCTTCTCTCTCCCTCCGTCCCCCTCTCTCTCTCCCCCTCTCTCCTTCTCTCTCTCTCCCTCTCCCCACTCTCTCTCTCTTCCTCATTCGCTTTTTCACTCTCTCTCCCCCTCCTTCCTTCTCTCTCCCTCCCTTCCTCTCCCTCCCTCACCCTCCGCAACACAATGAAAGGCTCACAGTGCGCATGCGAGCCTTACAATTTTGCAAGCTTTACACACACACAACAACTATATCAGTGACTAGCGAATTGCCTGACGGGGCAATAAAATTGTAAGGCTGACAATGTTGGTTGCCATACAATGTGTTTTTTTGCTCCTCGTTTTTTTTTTTTTTTCAAAGTCCCACGTGCCTGGCGTTGTTAATGTAAGTGTTACTGTTTTCGCCGTCGCTTATTTTCTAAGTTCTGCATTCTAAGTTCTGCAGAGCCTCGTTTTCATGCTGTTTCTGAAATTTTGCGTATTTCGTCTGCCATTTTTTTCCTCGCTTAGACGATTTTCATGTGGCAAAAAATTCCAAATATCGCTCTGATTCGCTTGCAACCTCACTCCCAGGCTTCCTGTGTCTCCCTCCCCGTGCTGTGTATGAATGTGTTATAATTTTGTGTAAATTTTTTTTTGTGTGGGTTTTTAGAGTTACGCGCTCCGCAAGGCGGGCAAGCGGGAAGACAAATCGCAGTTTGGTATATTGCACATCTTTACTTATGAATGTAATGAGAAATGCAGATACATTATAATGCATCCAACAGCAAAAACTATTTATCAGCTACTCTCTATTGATTTATATTCATTGTGTGACCACTGTGACCGTCAGACACGCATGGAACAGCTATGACGCAAGAGAAACGTGATCTGCTAATTTATCTCGTTTTGACAGGTTAATTAAAACCTTCTTAATTGCTCTCATAATTCCAACAATGTACTCGGCTGCACTTGTTGGGGAAAGCAGCTGTTTCATTACGGTTCTTTCAGTTTCCATCTGCACAAGAAATGAATCTGTAAAGCTTCCTGCTTCCTCGCTCCATCACACAACACAGGCGATCATCATCTGCAGAATAGCATCCACTTTGCTATGAGGACATCACACTGGGGGTAATCTGCTACGATCTTTTATGCAAAGTGATCCAGCAGGTCATGGACACAGGATTCCCTGGTGGTCCAGTGGCTTGGATTTGGTGCTCTCAACGCTGTGACCTGGGTTCGATTCCAGTCAGGGAACCAAGAGGTCACACCACCCTGAAGCCAAGCAGGGTTGGGCCTGGTCAGTACTTGAATGGGGGAATACCTAGGAATAGCATGAGCTGTATGCTGTGATCTACAGGAGAAGGAACTGACAACCAACACCAGTATCTCTGCCATGAATACCAAGTGGATCAGCACAGTGTGATACGGTCTATGAGGTCACACACATGGACACATCATATGGCATTTTTAAGACTTTTTGCAAAACTATTGTGTTTAAATAGCATAGCTTAAATTTTTATCACATCACATTTATAGTTGTGAGCGTATGAGTTGTTGCTAACGCTGCGGGCTCGCAAAGCGAGCCCGCGGCCCTCGCAAAGCGAGGGCACTGGGCCAGGGTCTCAGTTGCTGGCATGGAGCGCCTGCGGCGCTCCATGCCAGCACCTGAGGACCTTGCAAAGTGAGGGCCGCAGTTGCTGGCATGGAGCGCCGAATGCCAGCAACTGCGACCCTCGCAAAATTCACGCCGCAAACCAAACTCCACGACACACACATTACGACACTCGCAAATAACATACGACACACGTTCACACACATTACGGCCTCGCAACACTCGGACGCTACTCGCGAACATTACAAAATTAAAAACACAATACATACACACACCACATACATACAAAACTTACCTACACCAAGAGCTAACATCCAGGACCTCAAAAATGCTTTTTACACCTTCATTTCACTCCAGATAAAAGAGTTTACACACGAAAATATTTGCTAAGCGAGAGAAACAATGGCCACCGAAACAAAACGAAAACGAGGCTACACACGCAAACACCATACGAGACACGTTACGACACATTACGACCTCGCAAACATCGGACGCAACACGCCGACATACAAACATTTAAAACACAATAAATACACACAGCACATACATAAAAAGCTTACCTACAGCAAGAGGAACCATCCAGCACCTCCAAAAAACAAGTTACACCTTTATTTAAATAAAAATAAAACACTTTACACACTAAGAAAAATCGCTAGGCGAGAAAAAAAATGGCCGACGGACAAAACGAAAACGAGGCTACAGCACTCTCCACACGTAAGACACCACAACACACTCGCAAAACAACACACGAAACTCGAAAAACACTACGAGGCACCAACGTAAAATCCGCTAAGACTGACAACACAGAGAAACCGCCATTTTACGCAAATGCGGAAGTACGACACTACGCGAACGGTTTAGCCTCGCGCACGCACAGTATTACACTGCACACGTTCATCACGCTTACACAGCAGCTCCACAACACTAATGCTGCACCAACATCATACAGGGTTCACGGATCTTAAACACAATGCTTCAAAATAGGTAAAGTATATTAATTTATTAAATGTTTGTTAGTACACAAAACACCATTAGCTCACTTACAATAACATTGCCGTCATTTTTTGACGGGCAATTCGCTAGTACTGTATATAGTTGTGAGCATGCGGGGGCCGCAGTTGCTGGCATGGAGCTCCAAAGGCGCTCCTTATCAGCAAGTGCGAACCTCGCAACATTTACGGAGTTACGAAAGCAAAATACGAGACATATTACGACCTCACAAAAAACGTCCCAAACTCTCGCACATGAAAACATAAAAAACACAATAAATACACACAACAAATACATAAAAAGCTAACAGCAAGGGGGGGGGGGGGGCAGGACCTCGAAAACTGAAGTTACACCTCAATTTAACTCAAAATAAAAGAGTTTAGACACCCGAAAATCCCGTAAGCGAGAGAAAAAATGGCAGACGAAAAAAACAAAAACGAGGCTACAGTAGTCTAAAGACGCAAAACACCACCAAACACCTACGGATTTCCCGAAAAAGACGTACGAGATCCGAAAACAATGATGCAACCCGCGCAACCCCAAAAACATTACAAACACAATAAATACACACAACAAACATATAAAAAGCTTACCCACAGCAAGGGGGGGCACCCAGGACCTCTGCAAGTGAAGTTACACCTCCATTTAACTCCAAATTTCAGAGTTTAGAGACCGGAAAATCACCTAAGCAAGAGGAAAAATGGCCGCCGAACAAAACGAAAACGAGGATAAAGGACCCTAAACACGCAAAACACCACCAAACACCTACGGACTTTCCATAAAAGCCGGACGAGCTCCGAAAACAAGGACGCAAAATCAGCCACAGCCGCGTACCACACATTAGACGCCATTTTAGAACAATAACTTATACAATGCGGAAGTACACAGCTACCCTAATGGATTTTCCTCGCGCACGCACACTATTACACTGCACACATTCACCACGCTTACACAGCAGCTCCACACCACTAATGCTGCAGCAACATCAAAACAGATTGCCAGCTCTTCAACACAATGCTTCCTGCATATATTACTTCACAATAGGTAAAGTATATTCATTTCTTACTTTATTAATTATTCATTGCCATACCAAAAAAAAAACACAAACAACCAAGAGCCTCGCAATGAGCGCCGAAGGATCTCGGAACACCAACAAAATTAATGTCGCACACAAACACCATTACCTGCCTCACAATCTTATTGCCATCATTTTTTGACGGGCAAGTCGCTAGTTTCTTAATATGTGTGTGTATGCTTATAAATTAAAGGGGCACTGAAAGGGTTAAACATTTTCTATTTTCTAATGCATGTTTTCTACAGGGACTCCCCAGACTAACTCTACAGAATTGCACCAGATGAGTTATGAAGTTTTATGGCAATACCAGTTGCTCCCTCTAGTGGCTGAATCTGAAACAGCAAAGAAAAAAGTCTAATAAACCACTTGTAGTCATATCCATTTGAGATCTCAGCATTTTGGATTTGGTCAGAATGCGGCTCGGTCTCTCTGCAGGTACTGGATTCAACCACATCAGTGGAGATGACAGCTCTGATAACTAGGTACAAACTGGAGGCTCTGCCTCTGTAAATGAAGCTATAGATCTTGCCTGTTTTCTGACCTCCAGTAGTGGCTGCCATCGCTCAATAGGTGGCACGGTCGAGATTTTAGCCAATTTCTTGTAAGGGGAAAGTTTATTATCTGCCACTACCCTAACTCTAAACCCTAATCCTAAACCGGGTCCATGGGGTCACCGAGAGTAGGACACAACTAAACAACAACCCTTTGTGTCCTTTTAAATATACTTTGAGTATTATAAGCTGTAAAATATGTTGCCTTGTAAACTGAAATGAATGAAAGCAGTATTGCTTGTGATCAATAAATCTTAATGTCACTCGCTCACGGGATTTACACACGAGATAGGTTTACTGATAAATAACAAGAATGTTCTCCCGGGTACAAAAGGAACAGAGTATTTACTAGTAGGGAACACTTTGGGATTAAATATAGCGAATTGGATTGTGTATGAACAGATTGTATCTGTTTGTAGTTGTACAGGGATTCTTAGAACAATTATGGCTAAAACAAATGGATATTGTGCTATTGTTTACAATTAAAACTGTTCTTTTATTAAAAGCATTTGTCAATTTCCTGGATTATGAGTGCATCTGATAAGAGGAGAATTCCTCCCCTATCCACCGCACTTATCCCAGCTCTCACACATCTATTCAACCTCTCCCTAAACACTGGCAGGTTCCCATCCTCCTTAAAACATGCCGTAATTACACCCATTCTGAAGAAGCCCTCATCTGACCCAGCTTCTGCCTCAAACTACCGCCCTATCTCACTACTTCCCCTGGCTTCTAAACTGCTTGAGCGGCTTGTTTACACTCGCCTCACTCAATTTATTTCCTCCAACTCCCTACTCGACCCCTTCCAATCTGGTTTCCCTAACCAACACTCAACAGAAACAGCCCTCACAAAAGTCACCAATGACTTGCTAACTGCCAAATCAAAGGGTCACTTCTCCATTCTAATTCTCCTGGATCTCTCTGCTGCCTTCGACACAGTTGACCACCCTCTTCCAATCCAAACTCTCCGCTCATTTGGCATCCAGGGCACAGCTCTTTTATGGTTCACATCCTATCTAAAAGATTGTACATTTAGCGTCTCCTTCTCTGGCACCTCTTCTTCACCTCTCCCTCTGTCTGTTGGCATTCTCCAAGGTTCTGTCCTAGGCCCCATCCTTACTTCATTGTAAAGCCAATTGTTTCTGTAAGACAGCCACCATCATTTCTCCCCAATTGCTGTCGGTCACTGGTGTGGTCAAGCTTATAGGTCAGGATTATTGATCCCTCAAGGCCTTCAATGAGAAGCTTAACCTTTCCATACAAGAACCAAGATAGAGTGACTGACTGCCATTCACCAGGGCACCTTTTTAAGCCCTGCTTTCTGATGAAGTCATAGCTTCCTTGGAGGAGTCAATAGGCTTTACAATGAAGCCTAATATCTATAGAACATAGTGTTAATTATGTTTTCAAGGTGATATCTATTGAGCAAATACATGAAGAGACACACATATAAATAAGTGTGAAGGGCACAAGTGGCTAAAAGAGGCTGCAAACCTACTTAGGTGTTGTTAGTTCTCAGATAGAGCGCCTTTAATTGCAGATATAGACTCTAGTTTAAAACAGTGTGCCCTATTACATTGCCCAATTCATACATTTATACACGCTTAAAACCATTTGTTAATATTGCCACATATTCTACTAGCTACTCGCAATCCGATTACGTGTTCCCTGTCTACAATCATTATGTTCCAGCCAAAGAGGAAAAACTGCCCTTAGAACTCCATTGGTTTTAGCACAGCTTGAGTATTACAAGCTCTAAATATTTCAAGTTACACAAAATCAATATTGTATTAGACCCCTAGATCGCAAATACCCACAACTGAAAAAAGTACCACGTTTCTGTCAAAAATATTACCAGTACTAACAAGGGCTTTTTCAAACATTTATTAGAGCTGTAACAGCAATTACACACACAATACTGTACTATCAATGCACGTGAAGGCATGGAAAAACATTAGAATTATTTGCACAACAGTCCCAAACCCACAATTCTGCAATTAAAACATATTCTATTTAAATGTTATTTCTGAGTAATATCGATCCTGGGACTCAAGGGGTTAATACATATCATGAACCCGCATGGACTAAAACAGATAATCTCATGCATTTTATAGATCGCTAGAGTGCTTGATTGTGAGTCCGATTGTCAAATATTACTTATCGGCTCTCGTTAATTTGTAGCCTCTGATTGCAGATTACGTGTAACTTCCATGTTTTACTGACGTCATGATGACGGACTAATTGACTAGGTTTTACCAGTTTAGGCGTAAAAAGGTAAATTGTGTGCTTGAGTCAATAGAATACATCAAAACATTTAGAAAACAAACAAACACCTGCAGCCAAAATTACGAGTTTGAGGCATTTGTGAGCAGCTAATAGCATGTGTTTACTGTTAAAATGTAGCATCTACTATTTAAAAAAAAAAAAACACGCTTGCCATAATATTTTACTTCTGGAAGGCCATATCAAGTTTCAAATGGATTCCGATCCAACCACCATTGACATGTTACAGGGCCATTGTAGTCCCATATTTACAATATACACTTTTGAAGAACCCTGCTATATAATTAGTAACTACTATTGTTATTGCTGCTAATATGTTTCTACAGGTGGAAGGGTTTAGGAGACATGGCCCCAGCATGATCCATTAGGTGCAGACAAAAAATACCAATAGTCTCAAAGGTGGGAGTAAAACGGGAAACAGCTTTTTTAAGATAACAACTAGAAGCTTTAATAATGCCAATAAAACTACAAGGAGGAGGAGCCTGGCCAGAGGCAGTAACCTCACACCCTGAGCACATGCCCAGGGCCCCCCAGTCCGGTCAACAAGCACGCCCATGAGGTAGGGGCCACTCCCCTCCCGTCAATACAAAGACATAACCAATCCAACATTACACCCATCAAATACATTTCTCCCTGACTTGTCTTATTTTTATATATTATTATTATTATTATTATTATTATTATTATTATTATCTATTATTTTACAATATTACACATTCTTCTTAGTTTTTTTTTATTCTTTTTAACAAACATAAACATAACCATCACAAAAATTTGAACAAACAGGTTGGGAGGGAAGGAACTCGGTCCTGGCTGGGCGCGGTCTGCTCGAAAGCACGAGAAGTGGAAGCTCCACCCAATCGGAGCACAGGAAGCCTAGGGCAGCCTCCACACCTTACATAAGCTTTCAGTTGCTACAATTGAATGGTGGCAATCCTTCTTGACAGCTCTTTCAACAGTATTATAGGAATATTTGGATTATTTTATAAGACTCATCTCTGTTGAGAAGGTAGCTCAATCAAACAAGGCAATCGTTGTGCACAATAAATAACTTGTATTTAATTAAAAACTATGATTATGTATATAAGGGCCTGTGTCAGCATTCATAACTTTTTAGTAGTGAAGTTCAGCTGATCTTTTCTGAGAAAACAGCTGGCTTTCTCATCATCTTTAGGCAGGAGTATGCCTCACGTTTCTTACCCACCTGCCACTAAATAATGATACAGCTGCAGGTAGCTGTGATCCACACTCAGTGGATGTAGTCTTTTTTGATTTTGCAGTGGTTTTTGATACAGTGCCACATGGGAGACTATTGAGCAAACTAAGGGATGCAGGAATTGCAGAAAATATCTGCTCATGGATTGAAAGCTGGCGAAAAGACAGGAAGCAAAGGGTTGTGTTAAATGGAAGATATTCCGATTGGACTAATGTGGTAAGTGGGGTTCCTCAGGGTTCAATATTAAGTCCTCTTGTTTTTAACATATTTATTAAAGACTTAGAAGTAGGATTGGAAAGTAGTGGCTCCATTTTTGCTGATGACACTAAGTTGTGCAAGGTAATTAAAACAGATAATGATGTACTTTCCCTCCAAATGGATTTGTATAAAATTAGAAAAATGGGCGACTTAACGGCAGATGAGATTTAATACGAAAAAATTTAAGGTTATACATCTTGGAAGGAAAAATAGCCATGTAATTTATAATCTTATTGGAGCAAATCTAGGGGTATCAGATATTGAAAGGGATTTGGGAGTGCTTGTGGACAACCACCTAGGTAACAGTGCTCAATGCCAAGCAGCAGCTGCAAAGGCAAATAAAATATTAGCATGTATTAAGAAGGGTATAGAAGCAAGGGAAGCAAATATAATTCTGCCACTATACAAATCTCTATTACACCTTCATTTGGAATATGGAGGACAATTTTGGGCACCACTTCATAAAAAGGACATTTTAGATCTTGATAAGGTACAGAGAAGGGCAACAAAACTAATAAGGGGAATGGAGGGGCTAAGTTATGAAGAAAGACTAACCAAATTAAGCGTATTTTCTCTAGAAAAAAGGCGTCTAAGAGGAGATATGATTACCTTATATAAATACATCCAGGGTCAGTATAAAGATTTGTCAAGGGAGCTTTTTGTACCAAGAGGTTTTCAGTTGACAAGAGGACATCCCTTGAGGTTAGAAGTAAAAAGATTTCACCTTAAAGAAAGAAAAGGGTTCTTCACAGTAAGAGTGGTTAATCTGTGGAATTCTCTACCAAAGGAGGTGGTGACAGTGGATTTGATAGATAACTTTAAAAAGGGATAATTAGAGAGGGAGTATAAATCCATGGAGGAATCCGATCACCAGTTTCTGGGGTCAGGAAGGAATTTTATATTTTTTTCCCATTTTGAGACAATTGGCAAAGTTTCACTTGGTTTTTTTTTCTGTCTGCCTTCCTCTGGATCAATTAACAACTAATAATTAGTCTGCATATTGCAGATCAGAGGAGATCTAAAAAGGTTCAACTTCATGGACTAAAAGTCCTTTTTTCAACCTCAATTACTAGGGGCCTCATTCAATTACCGGCCGTAAATCGGCCGTAAGGCTGCGATTCCTTGCGGGGGTTCAGTTAACTCGCGATTCTATTATACGGCCCCGCAAGGATCTCCCCTTACGGCCGGCCGCATATCTTGGAACCGGCCGTAAGCTCTGAAATATAAAAACGCAAAAATAAATTAAAGCCTGCACTGTACAGCTCTGTAAATGCTAGGGATCATATTGGGGGACATGAGGATTAAAAGTCACCCCCTCTCAAGCTTGCACATCAGCCCAAACCCGAGTTCAAATTAACTGTTTATTTTCCGGCTGCGGTGTGGGCGTGTCTGAGGTGCTCCAAGCACTCTGGACTTTTTACATGTATATTTTACGTACATTAAAAACAAATTATTTTACGGATTTGAGTATAGGATAATTATGTGCTATTTTTTCTAACACCAAAAATCCCTTTATAGTCTTCTCAAAGTGCAGGATGGCTTTATTTGAGCTATTTTATGTGCTTAATTGGTGCTAGCGGGACCTCTTTCCTGCAAGTAAGCTGCGGCTCGGTTTTAGCCTTGCAGAGAGGGTTCCCGGAGCAATTGAATTGCAAATAGGAATTTCTTACGGCCGAAACTCTTGCGGCCGTTTTAGATCAAAGGCTTTCCTCGGCCGCAAGAGATAGCAAGGCGCCGGCCGCAAGCCTGCCGGAGCCCCCGGCCGTAAGGGAATAGAATAGTCGAATAGCTTGCGGCCGGTCCTTGCGGCCCCGCAACGGCTGCGGCCGGTAATTGAATGAGGCCCTATGTATGTAACTCAATTTGGAAAAAATTTGAGACATTCCAGCCTTTTTAATAAAGTAAAACATTGTTGCAAATGCAGTTTGTAGGAAAGTAAGAGCTCAATTCAATTGAGCAATTTTAAGTTACTGGAGCCCGTAAGTTTTTTTGCTATTCAATTAGTGTCTTCTTGCGAGCTACAAACGGGTTATGGGTTACGGCCTTGAAATCCTTGCAGTTGTTAAAACCGGAATTTACAGCCTCCCGAAGCCTTTGATCTTTCCCGTCCGCAAGAGTTCCGGTTGCTAAAATCGCAAATCACTATTCTATTGCTACAATTGCCCAAGCCCGCAAATGTTTTCACACCTGTGAACGGCAAATGTACGAGTACCAGATAGGACCCCCAAGGGGGTTAAACACCTGTCCGTAGCTCTGTAAATGCAAATAAAAGATCAATACTGCCCTGTAAATGATGGGGAAAGCTATGAAAGAGAATATAATTAATTATACAACAGTCTCAAGCTCGCAAATCTGCCCAAAAAATGATCTTCGGGGTTATATTGAACTTGGTAATCAATGAGTTAATACATATCAGGCAACCCACATGGACTAGAACAGTATCAGCATTCATTTTTATTATTTCATATTTTTTATTTTGCGGTTTTGAGAGTCTGATCGCATATCGGACCCTAAAAAGCGAATTGATTGACATGTAACCTCCATCTTATACTGCCGTAATGATGGTGGTCTCAATTTCTATTGGCTGTTTCTAAATGGCTAGTTATGGCCTTGATTAATTGATCATGTTCCCGCCTGAAATGCTACGTACAAGTGCATAGTTACGGTTTTGACTTTCGGCCCCTAAGTTACAGGCTTAATCAATTGAATAGCACCGAAATTGTAGCAGAGTTCAAGCCCGCTGACATACAGCCAGTATACCGTGAGATGTGGGCTTCTAATTGAATCGGGCTCTAAGTGTTTATCTTCACAGTAATTCTGATGAATATGAAATATAAACCATTTGTAATGTTTAAAACCTACTATTTTATATGCTAGGCAAAACAATATCAGGTTTTAAAAATTAAGCTAAACCAATAATTTCAGACAGTGGTGGTCCAATGGTCAGGTTTCGGTGCTCTCACCGCTGCTTTCCAGTCAGGGAACCATGCAGGGTGGGAGCTGGTCAGTACTTGGATAGGAGACCACATAGGAATACCAGGAGCTGTATGCTGTGCCTCACTGGCAAAGGAACTGGCAACCCACTCCAGTATCTTTGCCATGAATACCAAGTGGATCAGCCTGGTGTGTTATAGTCCATGAGGTCACGGAGAGTCGGTTACGACTGAACGATGCAAACACACACATACAAGATGCCATTGGTTATTTAAGCCATAGAAAAATGATGATTCTGCGATTTACAGTTTTATATTATAAATAACATTTCTAGAATTGGTACCAACATGATTGGGCATCATCCCACTAACTCCTTATACACAATGTACTGATATTCAAGGTCTCTCGAGCAGAGCCCTCTGTATTTTATGGGAACACACCAATCAATATTTATGAAATGAACAACACCAAAAAATCTGAATTAACACATTACTAAAGCTGTGTGAAACAAAAAAAGATTTAATAAAAATAATCACCATTTGAAACACGATTTACTGTATATTCAAACATTTTGGAGATCATTCTACCGCCAGTGCATCAAATAACCTGGAAACAAACATGGGGTTATAGCTACTAATTGGGTTTGTTTGATATACAGAGTAACCTCTATATCCGTCGTTAATCCGATCCTGAGGAATGGACAGATACTGAATCTGATGAATACGGAATACATTTTTCCATAGGAATTGGAATATTCCATTCCCAGCCCCAAATCTGATACATAAATAAATAAAAATGGACCCAGAACTTTTTTTATTATTATTTTTTATTGCAGGTATACAAAATGCAAACAATTGTACAGTAATGTGCAAAATAGAACATAGCACAAACATTAATCTTGATTCTATAAAATTGTATCCTGCCTCCTCCCTTTTTCTATATTTTCCTCCGTGCTGTTATAGTTAGAAAAGTGAAATTAATCCAGGCCTTTCCTAACTATACTAGCAGGTATCCCTAAGTCGATCAGTAACACATACTATTCGTTTATTTTTCCCTTATGCTGCTATCTCATCTAGAAAATCTTTAGTACTGTACCTGAATCTCAATGTTATGACTTCGGGATATACCTGGGAAAAAGAGAAGACCTAACTTCTCCTGCCTTCTAGAACTTACATGTCTGGAGTAATATATAGCGTTTTTTTTCCTCGTTTTTTTAGCTTTAAGGAAGAGTCACCTAATATCTTACACCAGATTTAACTTAACCAAACAAACTTAAACATTTGAACCGACACACTAAGAATCAAGTCTTCAGCTTTGGGTTGCACCCCCCTATCTCAATCATGCTTTAACTCAATTTTATCATACCTGTCTTCTCCACTTCGGTGCAGTTCGGTCTTCCCCTCCGGTCTCCAGCCCTCTTTGTTCCCTGTCTTTAGTGCTTGGGTGCCCTCCCCTCTCTATCCCCACTTATTAAAGGAGTGGAATTTTGATATCTGTGTATTCTATCCAAGGGCCCCAAATTTCCAAAAACTTGGGAATTTAATCCGCTAGAGAATGGGAAATCCTTTCATTAACCGCTATGCAATGAACCTTAGCATTAACCGCCCCTATCTCCAGTGTGCTTTTCTTCCAACTCCTGGCTATATGTGATTTTGTCGCCAAAAAAATGAATTGTAATAGTCTGTTATGGGGGATAGAGAGCGATGCCACTGGCAACCCCAGTAGACAGATTTCAGGTGTTACCCTAATGTGGTGCCCAAAGATAGCTTCCACCAGAGCACCCACTGCTGTCCATAGTTGCTGAACCCTTGGGCACTTCCACCAAATGTGATAAAAAGAGCCCAACTCTGAGCAGCCTCTAAAGCATCTCGAACTTTCCGTTCCACTCCATTTGGCGAGTCGATCCGGGGTAGTATACGCACGGTGTAAAACTTTAATTGATGTCTCTAACATGCTCTAGTTTAGCGACCCCCTCATGATGTTAGCCCAGGATGTTTCCCACGTTTCCATCTCCCAGCTTATGGCCAGATCCTTTTCCCATTCCCTCATATACTTATCTTTGGCTATCGTTTTTGGGGTATTAAAGACATCGTAGAGTTCCCCAATCACGCCTCTCAAAAGGGGGGCCTTCTAGCACATTCTAGAAAATCTGTTATGAGAGGGGGCCCCTGAGTTCCTGATTAATCTACCCACAAAATGCCTCAGCCTGCTATAGTTATAATGTTCATATAGAGGGATGTCAAATTTGTCCCTAAGAATCTCAAAGGTTAACACCCGGCCGTATCTCATCCAGTTACCCAATCTGTCCAGATTACTGTTCCTCCACCACTCCTGGGAGGCCCGTGAGATACCTGCCGGAGCTAGCGGGTGAGTGAAAATAGGTGTTAGGTGGGAGGGACGGGGTAGGAGGTCTGTGTGGCTGTAGGCCCATACTAGGTTCGCCTCCGAGTTTCTTATCATTGGGTTGGCAGATTTTTTTTATCTCTAGGGGGGTTGGGTGAAGCCAGACCGCCGCATCCCATGTATGGGGTTTCATGTCCCAGTTTTCAATGAACATCCATGCCGGATGGGCCTTGGACAAGTGAGCCTGGGGAATAAAAGCTAATTGCGCTGCTCTATAGTATAGCTTTAAATTAGGACACGCAAGCCCCCCCCTGGTCTTATGCTTGTACATGTTGGTTTTTGCTATTCTGGAAGGACCCTTGCCCCAGACAAAATTGAAAACCCTTCTTTGAAAATTGGAGAGGTCTTTCATGTGTATCTGAATCGGGAGGGATCTAAATATATATAGCAGTCTAGGTAATATGTTCATTTTGACCGAGCTAATCCTACCAAGCCAGGAGATATTGAACTTTGCCCATTTGTTCATCTCTTCCTGTAGTGTGCGGAACAGTGGCCGGTAATTAGCCTTATATAGATACTGTATTTTAGCTGTCAACCTTATTCCTAGATATTTGATCCCCCTCCCAGCCCATTGAAACTTAAAGCTCCTTGTGAGGGATTCTTTCTCTTGGTGTGGAATATCTAAGGCCAATGCTTCAGTTTTTTTTTCACGTTAATTTTCAGTCCCGAGAGCGTTCCAAATTGTTCAAGCTCTTGCATCAGAGCTGGTACCGATCTCATTGGTTCCGAAATGGAACACAATAAGTCGTCCGCAAAGAGCGATATCTTAAAATGTTGTAACCCAACTTGGATACCTTTTATCTCCGGGGAGGTTCTAATCGAATGGACCAAGGGCTCTATTGCCAAAGCAAAAAGGAGCGGTGACAGTGGGCATCCCTGTCTTGTCCCTCTCTGGATGTGGAGAACTGGCCTCTCCCCACCCGGAAGTTTTAAATTTGCTTTGGGATCTTTATAATAGGTCCGGATTAAGTTGAGTAACTTCCCTGTAAACCCAAATTTGATCAGCGTAGCTGTCAGGAAGGGCCATTCCAGGGAGTCAAAGGCCTTCTCCACATCCAGAGAGAGCAGGCAAGCCGGAATATTGTTTATCTTAGCATGATGGACCAAATTCAAGATTTTCCGGATATTGTCGCCCGCTTGTCGCCCTGGTACAAATCCCACTTGGTCATTATGGACCAAGGAGGGGAGAAACCCTGCTATCCTATCTGCCATGGGACCCAGAACTTTTTATGATGGCAGAAGCTGGAGAGGAGCAAAGGAATTATTGTTTAGACGGGGAGTCACCTTCCATAAAACATCAGGTAACTCCAATATTGGTGATCAATGTGTTTTTTGTCCCCAACCATTCACCCGCACTCGATTTAGCAAATAACTTGTCAAATATTGTCATCTTTTTCCTATTTTGTGACTTATATTGGATTATTTTGAATGAATATATACATTTATTTACTTAAATAAAGTGACTAATATTGGATTTGACAAACATAGGGGAGGATAATTATAGAGTACTCCAGTATCTATGCCATGAAAACCAAGTGGATCAGCATGATCATGGACATAAAGATGTGCCTGGTGTGTTATGGTCCATGATGTCATGGAGAATCGGACACGACTGAATGACAAAATAACAACAAATACCTTTCTTTAGCTTTCACAGAATGCCTGGAAGCCGTAACCATGGGGGAATGAATGGTTTCCTCCACAATGTCAATAATTATTTACTTATCAAGAATATTTAGTAGATAAAAATGTCACAAATATCATTGTGGGAAATGTGGTCCTGCTTCACTGCAATGCAGGCAATTTTGATTAAACACATTAGCGCAAATAAAAATGTAAAATATTTTCACTGATATATAGGTATAATGCAACATCTAAATATCATCTTGGCCAGAGAAAAAAAATGACAATTTTTTATGCTGTCACCTTTCTTTAATAAATCCAGTGGACCCTTGGCACTTAGCTACCTCAGAACTCGCCTTTTTCAGTACTTGACGCATCTGAATGAGTAAAAATAGCTTTGGAAGAAGACGCATGCGCTAGCACCACCCTGCATCCTGTCTCACCAGGAAGTTTAAGAAAGTACTGTGGCGTAGTGTAGCTTGGGCCTACAAGAGTTCAAGTGCAGTCTGTGCCTTTAAGAATCAAAGTACAGCCAAGGCCTACAAGAATTAAAGTGTAGCCTGTGCCTACAAGAACCAAAGTACAGCTTCTTCCCCCCTCCTTCCTTCTCTCCTTCCTCCTCTTCTTCCTTCACTTGGACCCTCTCCGTACTCTTAAGGTGAAGTTATATTCTATCTTATTTGATTTAATTTTTTTTATTTTATTTATGTCCGTTTAGTTTTAAGGTTTTATATCAAGAAACAAGACCATCAGTTCAAACTAAAATGTGACATTTCTGGGGTTCAAAACTTATTATTTTAGTTTACTTTGATCCCTATGGAAAAAACTTGTTTGGTGTCATCGTTGGTACTCAAACTCCCATCTTTAACAGATTAAGATTAAGCACCAAGGTACCACTGTATATCTAATAACAATATATTGGTAAATTTTCAATAATTTGCAAAAACCTAACCAATAAATGTCATTTCACATGAACAGCCACTTAAAACATTTACAGAGCAATGTGCTCCATGTTCTGTCATAATTAACGAATATTCTCAGATACGATGCGTGGCCAATAGGTCTATTGGAACTAAAACAATATTAGCTTAAAACATTTGTTCCAATTAGAGAGTGTTTCTTGGTACGAAAACCTTGCCAGGATTTGTCATGGCACACATGCTCAGAACTGTCGTTGTAGTTTCTTTCACTGTAGGCTCATCGTCTTAGCCAAGATCTAGGAAGCTTGTCTGAATCTCCTGGCGCCAGAGCAGCCATATGCTGAACATGCCCTGGGTGACCTATTTTGAGCGGCCTGGCAAGTACCATGGGCAGTGCTGTATGGAGATTCCTCAACCGTAAATTTTACACGATGAGATAACACAAACTTAAAGGCCAAATTCCATTAAATTTAAGTTTATTTTTTATTAAAGGACCATCGTACAATAAAAAAAAAAAAAGTGAAAACTTTACGCCTCACTCAGAGTGGAAAAACGTCATACATCTAGTTCTGAATGAGAAAATAAAGTTATTGATGCCTCTACAGGGCCCAGGAGTATCCATGATACACTGGTGGAAGTTGCGTGTGGGAGAGCTATTATTGAAGTGAATGATGCAAGGGTCTGCTTCTGGGCCATTGAGAGGGAATGGGCATGTGTCTATCAATCGTATCCAATTATCTTTACAATAGCTATCTGTTCTTTTGTTTCCACTCTCTCTTCACTGATATCCAAAACAAACCCTCATGATTCAGCTCTGAGGAAGTGATATAGCAAACACAAATGGATTCCTGTTCTGCAAGTGACAATTAATTCATGTTCTGTGTTCTCCAGAAGCCATGGGAATGCTGTTTGAGACATAATTGAAACCGCTTTGTACTGTGAGGACCTTCGGCGCTCATTGCAAACCTCTCCTGTTGTGTACTTTTGGTTCTCTGAGAGTGATATTTATTCCTATGTATATGTAATTCAGTAATAATGAATGATTTCTTAAATCAATTAATATACTTTAATTATTTATAATTGATATATGCAGCGAGCAATAGGCTGAAGAGCTAACAATCTGTTTGTATTTTGCGTCTGCATATAATATACATTGTGAGTGTTGGTGCCCTGCTTATAAAGTGTAATGAATGTTCCAAGTGTGCATTGTAAATAAGCTGTGTGCGCGAGGTAAAGCAGTTGGTTTATTGTGTAAAGCAGCATTGTATAGTCGTAATGTTATTAATGTGGTACGCGTCTCGTGAGCATTTTCCTGCTTTTGTAATAGTGTATGTTGTAGGTCGTAGTGTGATGTGTAAAGTGCTACACGTTTAGCAGTGTTTTGCACGGTCCGGGGTTGTGTAGCCTCGTTTAAATTTTTTTAGGTGACCATTTTTTTCCTCCTTCTAAGTCCCGCATAACGGTTCACCTCGCTTTGCTATCTCTACCTTTATCTATCTATCTATTGTGACAAGGATGGCCGTTTACCACAAGTCTTTGCGACAAAAGGTTCAGCAATACAGATTTTAGATGCAGAAGACTTGTTTATTAGTAGGTCTCATAAACAAGGATGAGAAGTAGAAAAAAATGAAAATAAAAAATCTACATGTACGTTCTTACTTCACATA
>CM050173.1:10017556-10020056 GCA_027410445.1 Discoglossus pictus | reverse complement strand
TATCCCTCTATCTATCTATCTATCTATCTATCTATCTATCTATCTATCTATCTATCTCTATCTTTCTATCTATCTATCATCTATCTATCTATCTATCTATCTATCTATCTATCTATCGATCTCTATCTATCTATCTATCTATCTATCTATCTATCTATCTATCTATTGATCTCTATCTCTCTATCTATCTATCTATCTATCTATCTATCTATCTATCTATCCCTCTATCTATGTATCTATCTATCTATCTATCTATCTATCTATATATCTATCTATCTATCTATCTATCTATTGATCTCTATCTATCTATCTATCTATCTATCTATCTATCTATCTATCTATCTATCTATTGATCTCTATCTATCTATCTATCTATCATCTATCTATCTATCTATCTATCTATCTATCTATCTATCTATCTATCTATCTATCTATCGATCTCTATCTATCTATCTATCTATCTATCTATTTATCTATCATCTATCTATCTATCTATCTATCTATCTATCTATCTATCTATCTATCTATCTATCTATCTATCAATCGATCTCTATCTATCTATCTATCATCTATCTATCTATCTATCTATCTATCTATCTATCTATCTATCTATCCCTCTATCTATCTATCTATCTATCTATCTATCTATCGATCTATTTATCTATCTATCATCTATCTATCTATCTATCTATATATCTATCTATCTATCTATCTATCTATCTATCTATCTATCTATCTATCTATCCCTCTATCTATCTCTATCTATCTATCCCTCTATCTATCTATCTATCTATCTATCTATCTATCTATCTATCTATCTATCCCTCTATCTATCTATCTCTATCAATCTATCTATCTATCTATCTATCTATTTATCTATCTATCTATCTATCTATCTATCTATCTATCTATCTATCTATCTATCTCTATCTATCTATCTATCTATCTATCTATCATCTATCTATCTATCTATCTATCTATCTATCTATCTATCTATCATCTATCTATCTATCTATCTATCTATCTATCTCTATCTATCTATCTATCTATCTATCTATCTATCTATCTATCATCTATCTATCTATCTATCTATCTATCTATCTATCTATCTATCTATCTATTGATCTCTATCTCTCTATCTATCTATCTATCTATCTATCTATCTATCTATCTATCTATCTATCCTTCTATCTATCTCTATCTATCTATCCCTCTATCTATCTATCTATCTATCTATCTATCTATCTATCTATCTATCTATCCCTCTATCTATCTATCTCTATCAATCTATCTATCTATCTATCTATCTATCTATCTATCTATCTATCTATCTATCTCTATCTATCTATCTATCTATCTATCATCTATCTATCTATCTATCTATCTATCTATCTATCTATCTATCATCTATCTATCTATCTATCTATCTATCTATCTATCTATCTATCTATCTATCTATCTCTATCTATCTATCTATCTATCTATCTATCTATCATCTATCTATCTATCTATCTATCTATCTATCTATCTATCTATCTATCCCTCTATCTATCTATCTATCTATCTATCTATCTATCTATTGATCTCTATCTATCTATCTATCTATCTATTGATCTCTATCTATCTATCTATCTATCTATCATCTATCTATCTATCTATCTATCTATCTATCTATCTATCATCTATCTATCTATCTATCTATCTATCTATCTATCTATCTATCTATCCCTCTATCTATCTATCTATCTATCTATCTATCTATCTATCTATCTATCTATCTATCTATCTATCTATCTATCTATCGATCGATCTCTATCTATCTATTTATCTATCTATCATCTATCTATCTATCTATCTATCTATCTATCTATCGATCTATCTATCTATCTATTCCTCTATCTATCTCTATCTATCTATCCCTCTATCTATCTATCTATCTATCTATCTATCTATCTATCTATCTATCTATCTATCTATACCTCTCTCTCTCTCTCTCTCTCTCTCTATATATATATATATATATATATATATATATCACATATTATAATTGTCTTACTACGAGTCGTCGTCACGCTGTTTGCGTAGTCCGTACGACTTTGCGGGCTTAGCGATGAGCGCCGCAGGCGCTCATCGCCGGGCGAGCCTCGCGCAGCGAGGCGAGCCGTTACACTGTTAAACCATAGCACTTTGGCAATGAGCGCCACAGGCGCTCATTGCAGGCGAGCCTCGCGTAGCGAGGCGAGCCGTTAATATGGAGCACTTTGGCAATGAGCGCCGCAGGCGCTCATTGCAGGCGAGCCTCGCGTAGCGAGGCGAGCCGTTAATACGGAGCACTTTGCCAATCAGCGTTAATACGCAGAACAAAAATACGTCCGCAACTCGCGAACAGGAAAAAAAAATACAATCACAATAAATACACACAGCACATACATAAAAAGCTTACCGACAGCAAGAGGGAGCATCCACGACCTCAAAAAAACAAGTTACACCTTCATTTTTA
>CM050173.1:10013716-10017456 GCA_027410445.1 Discoglossus pictus | reverse complement strand
AACTATTAATTTAATGTACATTATTAATTAAATTTAAACTGAAAACATAAACATGAGTCTATCTGAGAATTAAATTATTAAAATCATGTACATTCTTAATTAATGAATCAATGTGTTTGTTTTCTGCACATTCTTAAGCGCTAACATTTTTGATATTACTGTTTAGTAATAATTAATTAATTGTAGAAAGTACATTCTAAACGTTATTTACAATTCTTTTACACAGGTAATTACAATATCCAATTAATTAGTAATCTAATATACAATTAATTAATGCACAATATATAACCAATTAATTTGTAATAGAATGTACATTATTAATTAATAATTAAATTTAATGTACATTATTTATTAATTCATGAATAAATGTGTTTCTTTTTTCTGGACATTCTTAAACGCAAACTCACTTTTATATTAATGCTTAATTCATTAATTATTTAATGTACATTATCAATAGTATTGTCAATTGTTTCACACAGTTAAGCTCAATATTATATTTCTGTTAATGAAATAATGTACATTAATTTAATAGTTAATTGGTTATATTTTATTGATGATTAATTCTTAATTAAATAAAATACATAATAAATATTATTGACAATGTTTCACACATTTAAGCACAATATATAATCAATTAATTATTAATTTAATGTACATTATTAATTAATAATTCAATGTAATGTACATTAATAATTAATGCACAATACATAACCAATTATTAATTTAATGTACATAATTGTCCTTATTAAGTAACTAATAATATAGTAATTAATTAATGATACTTCTTAAAATGTACCTTTTGTAATTCAATGTTCCTGAATCAGTATCCTGAAGAGCTATCAATCTCTTTCGATTTTCCAGCATCCGAAAATGTCCAGTCACACTGTCATCACCTCAGTAAAAGGTGTCAGTAATGTGTCAATTGTGCCCTATATATAGGTTTTTGCGCGAGCCAAATGCATTGTTTTCGGCGGGAAATACGGGTGCGCGAGCGAAATGCATTGTTTTCGGCGGGAAATACGCTGTTGCTCGAGACCAATGTGTTGTTTTCGGCGGGAAATCGGAGTTGGCGCGAGACAAAGGCGGGAAATCGTAGTCGGCGCGAGGCAAAGGCGGGAAATCGTAGTCGGCGCGAGGCAAAGGCGGGAAATCGGAGTCTACGCGAGACAAAGGCGGGAACTCCGTGTTAATCCGGAAATGTGTGGTGTGCGTCTTATCGGATTTTCCGTAAGTGTTTTCCGTGGCTATAGTGCTGTAGCCTCGTTTTTGTTTTCTTCGGCCGCCATTTTTTCTCTGGCTTATTTTTTTTAAAGTGTCTAAACTCTTTTATTTTGCTTTAAATGAAGGCGATAGTTTTTGTTTTGAGGTCCAGGATGCTTCCTCTTGCTGTCGGTAACATTTTAATTTATGTGTTCTGTGTATTTAGTGTGTTTTATCTTTTTTCTTGTCCGCGGGTTGCGTCCGATTTTTGCGATGTCGTAATGTGTCTTATACGCCGTCACAGATTATCCGTAATGTGTCTACGCATACGCCGTCACGGATTATCCGTAATGTGTCTACGCAAGTCTTTTTCGTGCTCAGAGTGCTGTAGCCTCGTTTTCATTTTTTTCGGCCTCCATTTTTTCTGTCGCTTATTTTTTTTTTTGTGTTTACATTTTTGTATTTTAAGGTAAATCAATGTGTAACTCGCTTTCTGCAGGTCGTGGATGCTCCCTCTTGCTATCGGTTAGGTTTTTATGTATGTGGTGTGTGTAGTTGTTTGCGGCCGTATTTTTTTACTACGTTTTCATCGCTAAGCCCGCTAAAGTTCTACGGGTTAATTGCCAAAGTGCAACGGTTTAACGGCTCGCCTCGCTTCGCGAGGCTCGCCGGACGATAAGCGCCTGCGGCGCTCATCGCTAAGCCCGCTAAAGTTCTACGGGTTAACGGCTCGCCTCGCTTCGCGAGGCTCGCCGGGCGATGAGCGCCTGCGGCGCTCATCGCTAAGCCCGCTATTCGTACGGACCACGCAAACAGCGTGACGACGACTCGTAGCAGGACAATTATAATATGTGATTTGTAACGCGCCAACATATTCCGTTGCACTGTACAGGGGTTAAGTACATGGCAAAACAAAATTAACACCTTATAAAGAATGGAGGGCCCTGTTTTTGAGCTTAAATCAAATGTACCTAGTGCTTGTTTCCAAGGCACTGACACAAGATTGAAAACTTGCAAACTTACTAAGGTCCTTTAGTTCCTCCTCACTTTCAGTCATCACAGTATTATCATCTGCATATCTGAGGTTGTTGATGGATTCATCCAGTCTGGCCTTAGGCATGATGTACTCTGCGTATAAGTAGAATAAATAAGGTGACAATATACAACCTTGTCACACTCCTTTACTGATCTTGAACAATTTTGTCTTTATGTTAAGCCTGAATTTAAGCCTATAGTTAGAGAAGATATTTATGCTGGCACTAACGGCATCATTGAATCCTTGTGGGTTGAGCTAAATAGTGGAGGAGCTAATTCTAAATGCATATTGGTGGGAGTATGCTATAAACCCCCAAATATAGCTGAAAGTGAGGAAATACAATTATTGTTACAGATTGGAAATGCAGCTAAGCATGGGCAAGTTCTAATAATGGGAGACTTTAATTACCCTGATATAAACTGGATAAACGAGACCAGCAGCTCAGCTAAGGGGAGCAGGTTCTTGAGTACACTCAGGGATCATTATCTAGCCCAGGTAATACAAGAACCTACTAGAAATGGGGCCATCTTGGATTTAGTCATCACAAGTAATATTGATATAATATCAAATGTAAAAATAGGGGAACCCTTGGGGAACAGTGATCACAACACAGTCTCATTTGAGATTGAATACAAAAAACAGAGTTGTAAGGGGCCAACAAAAACTCTAAATTTTAAAAGGGCTAACTTTAATGGGCTACAGGCAGCAATACAACATATAGACTGGGACAAAGAACTTACAGGGAAGAATACTGAAAATAAATGGACAACTTTCAAATCCTTACTAAATAAACATACTCATCAGCATGTACCATGTGGAAATAAAATGAATAGGAGTAAATCACATCCCATGTGGCTTAACAATGACTTAAAGATCATGATGAGGAAAAAGAAATATGCATTTAAATTATACAAGAAGGAGGGAACAGAGGCATCTTTATGTGACTATAGGGAAAACAACAAGGCTTGCAAAAGGGCTATTAGACTGGCTAAAATAGAAAATGAGAAGTCAGTTGCAATGGAAAGTAAGACTAACCCTAAAATATTTTATAAATATATTAATGGGAAGAAGGCCAGGAAGGAATCGATAGGACCATTACAATGTGACACAGGCCATCTGATAATTAGTGACCAGGAAAAGGCAGATGAGCTAAATTTTAATTTTTATGATAGGCGGTTTGCGGCCGTATTTTTTTACTACGTTTTAACTGCTCGCCTCGCTACGCGAGGCTCGCCGGACGATGAGCGCCTGCGGCGCTCATCGCTAAGCCCGCTAAAGTTCTACGGGTTAATTGCCAAAGTGCAACGGTTTAACGGCTCGCCTCGCTTCGCGAGGCTCGTCGGACGATGAGCGCCTGCGGCGCTCATTGCTAAGCCCGCTAAAGTTCTACGGGTTAACGGCTCGCCTCGCTTCGCGAGGCTCGCCGGGCGATGAGCGCCTGCGGCGCTCATCGCTAAGCCCGCTATTCGTACGGACCACGCAAACAGCGTGACGACGACTCGTA
>CM050173.1:10003716-10008716 GCA_027410445.1 Discoglossus pictus | reverse complement strand
AAAAATGTTAGCGTTTAAGAATGTGTAGAAAACAAACACATTGATTCATTAATTAAGAATGTACATGATTTTAATAATTTAATTCTCAGATAGACTCATGTTTATGTTTTCAGTTTAAATTTAATTAATAATGTACATTAAATTAATAGTTGCTTATATATTCTGCATTAATTAATAATGTACATTAAATATAATTATTAATTAATAATGTATATTACATTAGTAATTAATTTGTTAGATATTGTGCTTACCTGTGTGAAAGAATTAAAAATAACATTCATAATGCACTTTATTTAATGAATTAATTATTAATAATGAGTAATATCAAAAACAGTTTTGTATTAGATTACTATAGGAACATATTAAAGAATTTGCTTTCAGGTTTTTAAGGAATAAAAATATATGTCTCTTGATTGATGTTTATTTCATGATATGGGTGAAGTGAAATAATACAAAGATTCTAAAATTTAAATTACAGATTATTGATCAAGGAAAGTGAATAAACACACAGTGTGACGTTTGCAGCCTTTGAACAACATCAAGACCGTCTTTGCAGGTAAATATTTAATTTGGTCCTGACACATCAAAACAGCATATGTTAAAAAAATTTATGGAAAGTTGAATAGACAATACGAAGCAATACAAACATTTAACAAAAAGAAGAAGCACTTGCCAAAAAAAAAAAAAAATGTATGCAGTGAAGTGAATCAAGAAGGATTTAAAATGAATTGAAAGATGAATAATTGATATAATAAATATATATGTCCAGTTATTACCAATTTAATATATGTCAATAAAATACTTTGAAAAATGGTTTCATTTATTTCATTGGAAACAAGGATAACGTTTATTCATCAACTTTAATGTAACAGTCCAAAAAGTAAAAAGACATATGTACACAAAAATAAGAAGAAAGACTAATTAATATTTATATTGACTATTACAGATTAAAAAATGGAAGATAATGGAGAAGACAAAATGGAACGCAAAAGAAGATTGGCAAGGGAAAGGAAGCAAAGGTGGAGAGATGCTCATACACCAGAAACTTCACAACGCTTGAGAGAAGAAGATCAACAGAGACTTTTAAATAAAAGAAAGATTGCTAAGAAAGCCAAAAGTGAGTCTGTTGGGCCATGCAAAAAAAGGAAAAGTAAAAAAAAACATCTATGTGAACCAGTGTCTAATGATTCTATTGTGCAGAATGACTTAAATGTAGACACACATGACAACAATGTACATATAGAAAGTGGGTTTGATATATATGTGGAAAAAATGCATGACAATGTGTTCAATACTGCAGTACATGTAGATACTCATTATTGTGGGTTACTTAATGTGCTTTGTCAGTTTTGTGGGGCCTATCATTTCATAAAGGAAAGACCTACTGATGGAAATTTCATTAGTTGCTGTCAGAAAGGAAAGGTGAAACTTCCACTAAGACATCCATTTCCATATTATTTAGAATGTATTATGAGTGATCCAACATTTCAAAATTATAATAATTTCAAACAAAACATCAGGTCTTATAACAGTGCAATTTCATTTGCTTCAATGGGTGCAACTTTAGCAGAAAATGTACCAGGACATGGTCCTTATTGTTTCAAAATTCAAGGTCAAATATACCACCGAACTTCACATTTACACCCACAAGAAGGACAGCCAAGGAAATTTGCACAGTTGTATGTCTTGGATACGATGGAAGCTGTGGAACAAAGAATGACACTACCAGAAAATAGACAGTGTTTGCGCATAGTCTTTGAACAGCTGGATAAAATTATGCAAAACAACCCATATAGTAAAGCATACAAACAATTAGCACAGCTGGAAAAAGAACAACAGGAACATGCTGAAAGACATCTATTGCCTATACCAAGAGTAAATATGGTGTTAAAAAGAGATCGCAACACTGATCAAAGAAGATATAATTTACCGACAGTAAATGAGGTTGCTATGGTGTTTAAAAATGAGGATGGTGAACCACCTTTTCAGCGTGATATTAGAATATATCCACGCAATGAAGAACAACCATTTATCAACATCAATATATTAAGTTGTAATTTAGATCCAATGACATATCCCATTTTCTTTCCAAATGGTGAACCTGGATGGGAACCAAAATTAAAATTGGAAACTTATCCCAATACTAAACTTCGAATTAGATCTAATGTTTCAATGCTGGAATATAAAGTTGCACAAACTGCTATCCGTGACTGCTTTAATCCAATTTTACATGGAGGCAAACTCACTCAACAATGGATTATTGATTCATATCTACAAGTTGAAGCCAATAATTTAAATTTCATTAAATTTCAACAAAAAAAATTACGAGTTGAACAGTATTGTGGATTAATGGATTATGTGGCTGAAATAGCTGCAAACTTAGACATTCCAGCTGGAAGAGCAATTATTTTGCCATCAACTTTCCAAGGATCTCCTCGCAATATGCGAGAAAGGTATAATGATGCCATGGCTATTGTCACAAAATTTGGAAAACCAGATTTATTTATTACATTCACGTGTAATCCCCAATGGCCAGAGATCAAGGAAAATTTGTATTTGGGACAAACTACATCTGACCGACCAGATTTAGTGGCAAGAGTATTTAAAATCAAACTGAATTCATTAATACATGATATCACTAAAGCAAAATTATTTGGACAATGTATGGCATTTGTTTACACTATTGAATTTCAAAAGAGAGGACTGCCACATGCTCACATACTTTTAATACTGCAGGAAAAAGATAAGTTGAAAACTGCAGAGAGAGTGGATTCAGTCATTTCTGCCGAATTGCCAGACCAAGAAAAATATACAAAACTTTGGGAGATTGTTACACATAGAATGATTCATGGCCCATGTGGAGAGATGAATCCTAATTCACCATGTATGGAAAATAAAAAATGTACAAAAGAATTCCCAAAACAATTTCAAATGCAAACTTATGCTAATTGTGATGGATATCCTTTGTATAAAAGAACACAAGGAGAAACAGCTATTATCCGGGGCCAAAAGGTTGATAATAGATTTGTTGTTCCATACAATCCACATTTGCTCATCAAGTACAATGCACACATCAATGTAGAAGCTTGCACTTCGATTAAATCAATTAAGTATGTGTATAAATATATATACAAAGGATATGACGCAGCTACTGTTGTTGTACAAGGTGCTGTAAATGAAAACGAAAATCCAATTGTACACGATGAACTATCAAATTATTTAGATGCTCGCTATGTTAGTGCTCCTGAAGCAATGTGGCGCCTTTTGAAATTTGAGATGCATGATCGGTCACATGCTATCTATCGCTTAGCTGTACATTTGCCTCAAAGTCAGATGGTTTGCTTTACTCAAGGAAATGAAAGACTTGCATTATGTCAAAGTGAAGACAGAGATACCACACTTATAGCATGGTTTAAATTAAACTGTCAGGATACGCAGGCCAGACAATTTTTATACATAGAGATACCATATTACTATGTATTTGTAAATGGTCAATGGAAAGAACGAAGAAGAGATGCACAAAAAATTATACCACGCATTTATACCGTCAGTCCAAGGGATATTGAACGTTTCAGCTTAAGATTACTTCTGCTACATGTTCCCGGTGCACAGAGTTTTGAGCATTTACGTACAGTCAATGACATAGTTTATGATACATTCCTATTAGCTGCAAGACAGCAAAATTTCATAGCTGATGATACAGAATGGGAGAGGTGTCTGGAAGAAGCAGCGCTATGTCAAATGCCAAAGCAAATGAGACAACAATTTGCATTCATATGCATATTTTGCAATGTACCTGATGCTTTCACTTTGTGGGAAACATTTAAATTAAACATGTCAGAAGACTTCTTGAAACGTTACAGAGAACCAATTGCTCTGTTAAAAACATTGTTGGAAATTCAAGAAATATTGTTTGCTCATGGATTAAATTGTTCAAGTTTTAATTTACCGGATCCAGGACTTATAGATGACATTAATTTTGATGATTATGACACTGAGCTACAAAAACAAAAAACACAAGAAAAACTGGCAACATTAAATACTAAACAGTTAGAAGCATTTCAGGCCATCACAAATGCTACAGATGATGAAATGGTCAAAGACCGGTATTTCTATCTAGACGGCCCAGGTGGATCTGGAAAAACTTATCTTTACAATTGTTTGATGAGTTATATTCGATCACACAGTCAGATAGCTATGCCATTTGCAACAACTGGAATTGCTGCACTTTTGTTAGATGGTGGTAGAACTGTTCATAGTGGATTTAAGCTGCCAGTTCCCATTTTGGAAACATCAGTGTCAGATATTCGACTCAATTCTATACAAGCAAAAAAATTTAAACTAACGAAACTAATTATCATAGATGAGGCAACAATGATGTCATGTCACGCACTGCAATGTATTGACAGATTCTTAAAAGAAGTGATGGATAATAAGTTGCCATTTGGTGGAAAGGTGATGCTGTTAGGAGGAGATTTTCGGCAAACATTACCTGTTGTGCCACACGGAAATAGAACAGAGATCATTGAAACATGTATCAAGACCAGTAAACTGTGGCAAATATTTACACATCTCAAATTAGAATTAAATATGAGATCTGAAGGCCAAAATGAATTCAATGATTGGCTTATTAAAATCGGAGAAGGAAAACATCCAGAAATACAGCATTTACCAAATGATACTATTGAAATTCCATCAGAAATGGTTTGCAACGAATCACTGATATCAGCCATATTTCTAAACACTCTTAATAACGAGGATTACTCAGACATTGCAAACAAAGTGATATTAACATCAAAAAATATCGATGCCTTGAATGTAAATAATGAAATTTTAAAATACATCAATGCACCACAGAAGAATTATTACAGCGCAGATTCAGTTCTGGCTGATGATAAAGAGAGTGAATCGAATTTTAGTATCGAATTTATTAATTCCTTAACACCATCTGGAATGCCACCACATATTTTACAATTGAAAAAAGGTGCAATTGTCATGTT
>CM050173.1:9911216-9998716 GCA_027410445.1 Discoglossus pictus | reverse complement strand
ATATATATTATTGTTCAGTTGTGCCTGACTGTCTGAGAAACCCATGGACTGCAGCACGACGTGCACTGGTTGTGCTTATCCATAAGGTTTTCTTAGCAAAGATACCTGAATACGTTGCCAGTTCCTTCTCTAGTGGACCACAATTTGTCTTACCACTCTGATGTGACCGGCCCATCTTTCGTGACCCCACATCATTTAGCTCCTAGCTTTATTAATGTACACAAGCCCCTCTGGTTCTGCTTAAATCACCACTGTTTCATTATTTTCATTCTGTTTTTTCATTTCTCATTGTGTTTGTTGATGGCAGTGGTTCTCAACCTTTCTAGTGCTGTGACCCCTTGCTAAAAGTTGTGGTGACCCCTAACAGTAAATAATTGTTTCCCCTCGCTCTGTGTCGTATACCCAGCTCCTTCCTTCCCGGTTTCTTTGTTTTCCTCCCCCTCTGATTTTGCCTCAGTCCAACTGCTTGCCTCTGCCCCCTGCTGTGCCTTCTTCCTTCTTTCTGCCCTGTCTGCCCATTAATGACCTTGCCTCCTTGCCCCTATCCCTGTGCATCCCGCCATCTTCCTACCTGCCTGCCTTCCAGTGACTCCACCAACAACAAAACGATTTCCCAGGGCGACATATCAATCATGGTGGAATCCAGAGATCCAAAATTGAACCAGAAACTCACGGTCACAGAATTCATCCTGGGTTTTAGCATGTATAGGTATGGACAGGAAATGGACAACAACATGTATCTAATCGTAGATGTGGCTTATCCTTATGGTGGTTTTGTATGCTTCTACTACTACTCCCACCGCTTCCTCAGCTAAGGCTGCAGCTGCCCTTAGCCAGTTCAATTATACTGTTAACTGGTCAACTCTCGACCATGACCTTTTCGGCAGCATCTTCACTGGCATAAAACCATGCATATGCCAGGAATGTGAGTCCCCTCTTCACATCTCCATCTTTTGCCCCAATACCATACCTCAGGTGCCCCAAACTATTTCTCTTCCTACCGTTTTTCTCTTAGATGCTTCACCACTAGCTTGTCTAAGCAAGAATCTCTTTGGCAGGCGGGTGCATTGTCTTCAGGCATCGGCTATCTGTAACAACTTTAACACGAAAGAGTGTCATTTTGGCGACTGCCACTTACTGCATGTATGTGTGGTATGCCACAAGGCACATTCCAAGACTGTTTGGCCAATGATAATGCACCCAAAATGACAATTAACCATGAACCTGCTAAGGCTATCCTTATATTTAGTCAACCATCCTTCTCAGCACCTAGTCAGGTTTCTCATCGCAGGGTTTAAAGAGGGGTTTCACACTGGAGCATCAACATCATGTTTCCTTCGCTAGTGAAAATCTACTCACTGCTACAAAGGAGCCTGAGGTAGTGGAAAAACTCCTCTCGACAGAAGTCTATTAGTTGGGACCATTTCAATCACCACCGTCAAGTCACAATGGCCTACCCATATCGCAATCAGTTCTACCCCACGACATGTTATCCCAGTTTTAATGGCTGCCCAACTCTAGGGTCCAGTTTGGAGTAACCAAATGATCCCTTACATTAGTACCAACAAAGTAACTCACAATATAATCCTGAGGTTCAAATCATCTGAACCAATAATAATGTCCCTCATCAGAGAGCTCACACTCCAATCCCTCACTCTCCATTTTTGCCTTCACCCCTTCTATCAGGAAATGATCCTTCATTTTCTCCCCAGAATATCATGTCAATTCCTCCTAGTTTCGTCATCCTTCAACCACCAATCAGTCATTCATCAGTCCCGGCCTAGAGCAGCTTCTTCTCCAGGCCCTGCAAACAATGACCGACGTCTAGCTTAAAACTTGGGCATTGTTTCTGAATTTTCAGGCTAACCATCATATCACTCCTCCCATTACGCCTCCAATATTTCTGACTTTTGCCACCCACTGTCATTCCAAACTACTGCTCCAACCAAATAGCTGTGTACTTCCGCATTTTGTAAGTTAGTGTTGTAAAATAGCAGCTAATGTGTGTGGTACGCGGCTGCTGGTGATTTAGCGTCCTTGTTCTTGGACCTCGTACGGCTTTTTCGGGAAATCCATATGTGTTTCGTGGTGTTTTGCGTGTTTAGGGTCCTGTAGCCTAGTTTTCGTTTTTTTTGGCGGCCATTTTTTCTCTTGCTTAGGGGACTTTCGGGTGTCTAAACTCTTGAATTTGTACCTAAATCGAGGTGTAACTTCACTTGCAGAGGTCCTGGGTGCCTGGGTGCTTTTTATGTGTTTGTTGTGTGTATTTATTGTGTTTTTAATGTTTTCATGAGCGGGTGGTTCGGGCGCTAAGGTCGTATTTTTGCGAGCTTGTAATGTTTTTTTTTCCTAAGTCCAGCGGCTCGTATTTGTGGATGCTAAGTCCGTAAATTTTGCGGTGTAAGTCCCGTCGTAGGGATGAGCGCCTACGGCGCTCATCAGCAGCGCAAGGAGCCGCAGCGTTAGCAACAACTTTTATCACAAATCTAATTTGTTTTCTACCTTACACTTCTGTGAAATAGTGTATCAGTCTTTTCCTCCATTGGATTATTATGCAGCTTATGTTTAGTAAATGACTGTGTATTCATTGTTATTCATACAAACACCAACACAAATAAAAGGGCTATTCTTATTTCCCTCTAGTAATTAATTCTCCCAGTTATTTTTGGATTGGCAACATTTGCAGCTCTGAAATTGCTTATATTTCCAGCTTCCTGAAGTAAGACTTTTGTGTTTAATGTCAAATTACTGTTCTAATTATAATGATTTTGCCTTAAACAATTACACAAAGTCTAGGAATTAAATAATTACTAACACAATTAATATAAACTAACACAATTATTTATATTTGAATGCAGTAAGCTATTTAGAAACATATCTAATTTTGACATTTTGGTACAAAGCAATTTCCCCTAAAAAGTTTTGTTAAAAAGGACACTATCACCTCAAAAAGGACTCCATTACATCGTTGCTCGTAGTTGCGACAAAAGGCTCTCACACAACTATGGCAGTTTTTTTAAAGATTTATGGAGCTAGGATACCTGTATTATTGTGTTCCACTTGTAAGAAATCCAAATATCGGAAACAGATGTTCTAGTCGTAAGATAACAAGGAAGTGAATACTCATAAGGGCTAGATTATATGACCTATCAGACTCGTAACCAATCAATGAGCATTACATTTTTTCTATTTGATGAATTTAGGTGATTAAAGAGACTAAATCATATAGTTTCATACCTGCGATAATGTACGAAAGTAATAGTGCATAAAAGGTCTATCATACTGGCTTGTGTTAGCCAACAATGCTCATACATAACACATTGCTTTATGTTAACTTACAGAGAGTTGTAACTGACAAGGGTAGAACTGATTGCCTGGTCAAAAGGCCTAACAATGATCAGTTGAGTGTTTGAAAACTCTTTTTTTTTTTTAACTCCTTCAGTGGACTCCATTGTCCATTGCACAATAAACTTTAAATTTAAAAATTCAGAAAATGAAACACCATCAATATTTAACTGTTGGTCAATAGCTTCCAATTATATAAATTTAGACAAAAAAAGAAATACTGTGCAAAAATAAGATAATTTTAGTTGCTTTCCTGATGAATCATATTACTTGTATTAACCTAACATCAGCTTACACTCTATTATTGTTTCATCAGCAATCTCTATGAGGTCATAGTGGAACAAACAAGGTCACTATGTTAAAAGAGTTAGCAATAGTTGATAAGGGCCATGTTGTGGAAATACAATTACCAGCTATCTTAACACAAATTTATAGTGATTATATCCTCTGAATTAGTTCCATTTTCACAATCTCTGTTGATTTAAGAATCAGATAACAAAAATAACAATAATCTGCCACCTTAATCAAAGAGCCAAGCTATGGCAAACTTGGAGCAAGGGATTTAAAAGATATTGTGCATTACTTTAGTAACCATTATATGAAACAGCACACTGAGAGAAATTCAAAATGTTACACATCCTTTCTATTGCGTCATTTATGAATCAGAAGCAAACTGGCACTGATCTGAATTCACAACTAGCTGTTTTTGTGGGTGACAGCACTGTGTATGTTGATCAGTACTTTTGACTCTAGAGCCATAGACAGATGACCCATAAAATTCTATATCAGAGGTGGGCTTGGGGTCCTGGAGGGAGACCGGGGACTGGAGGAGAATCTTCAATATCCTCAGGTGAGGTAAGAAACATCTTTTAGTGATGGGCATGATCCCTGGGAGACGTGCGTTTGTTGAACAAAACTTTTGGTTTAGTAGCTTTATTAATTTTTTGTTTTTTATGTTTTTATCTTACACTGTTTGTATGTGCCAATACAAGGGGTTTAAAAACGTAGCTTTATGCCAGATGAAACTATTTTAAGGACATAAATAACTTACTATGTGGTTATCCATTCAATCACCCTCCTAGACTGGTACTGTGTTATGAAAAAGGTAAATGTTGTAGGAAATGTCACAGTATGGATTTATGGATTATAATTGTAAAAAGTACTTAGTTTACTACATATAAAGTTAATTTTGACCTGCAAGTCAAATATTGCATATTGTATGATGAAAGCTTTATTTCATATGTGTGACAATAAGAACCATTGGAAAAAAAATAGAATACTTGTAATCTTGGTGCTGTGTTTTTTTAACAAGAGGGCCACTGTGGTCATATTTTTAAAAAGTACTAATTTAAAAAACTACCCACCCACACAAGAAAGTCAAAGGCAGCAGAAAACAAAATGGAGCCACCAGTAAGGTATAGTGGAATACAAAAAAACAAAACAAACCTTCTTTTGAGACCCCCATTCACAGATCTATTAAAACTGTGCCACAGAGGTCCTTAAACAAACCCTAATGGACCCCCGTGGCATACATATTTAACACCTATGCCATGGGGGGCATCTGCAGACTACCCGAGCCATGAGATCCTTGCAGATCTTCCATGTCATGTGGACCTCCATGATACCTATGCTAAAGATAGAGGAGGTCCTGAAAGAGCCTTCATGGCATCTAAAATTAACTTCCTTGTCAGACCCCGCTCTTTGATGGGCTTGAAAAGGCTAAAGAGACCAATGCTACCCATAGGCTGTATAGGTTCTGTATTCCCACACACAGCACAGCTTAACCAGATTGTAAGACAAGTTGCAGATTGTTAGGCTTTGTTACCAGGTTCCAAGAAAAGTTGCAGAAATAATTTTGTGATTAAGAATTAGTAAATACCTTCCCTCTAAATGACACACCATGCATATATGTCCAAAACAGTGTATAACTGTTCTGTACATCATTTTATGCAGATTTTGCCCCAATAAACAGTGTGCCAATGCCTTAGACAAACACAAGTTTCATGCCTTCTGCCCCTTTGTATTGCCCTCACATGGGCTAGGACTGACTCCAAGGACCTGGTGCCAGCCTTTCTATTTCCCCAGTTAGATGCAGATGAGTCTATGGCCTCAGCTATCAGCTACCACTGGTCAGGATCTCGGCATAGCGGGGGTTGAAGATAGGGTGAGCCCTGGAGCCAGAATGTCTGAGTGGGGGTTTGGGGTCCAACCTGAGTAGGGGAATATTTTTATTAGCTTAATGCAATAGTTGTACCCTAAAACACACTATACACACAAAAGAATGGCCGGAAAATGGAAAATGGAACCAGAATCCTCAAGGCTCAAATGAACTGTTGAAAAGGGGCCTTAGCGGTCCAGGGCATACAACCAGAGCTTGGAGAAAGATATCACACAACATAATATATCAACAAGTGATACATTCTTTCACAAGGTGCTTATGGCCATTATAATCCTTTTTGATTCAACTGGCTATATGGCTATTGTCCATCAGGGTCCAGTAGTCACACCCAAAAGTCCAAATGACCTGGGGTTCATGACAACTACTTCCCCCTTCCAGTCAGTGAATGAATGAATCCATCGGCATTCTCATGGACCTTTCCCTGCTTCTGAGTTTAAAAGTTAAAAGATTGGAGTGGTATACTTCACCGAACCAAGGGGATGAGCCAGCACAAAGGGATGAGTGACCACAATTAATTCTGTGCCATACAAATAATGATGGAGCATCTTGAGGGTCCAAACCACTGCTAAACACTAATTTTCCACCACAGCATAGGCAACCCCCAGACTGTAGGTTGAGGCGTTGTTCTGCACGATGAAGGGGCTCTGGTAGTCAGGAGCAGCCAGAACAAAGCAGTATGTGAAAGCGGCTTGCAGGGCCCAGAAGGCAGACTCACTGGGTGGTGTCCAATTTAACATCCTCTGCATCTTTTTGCGAGTCAGGTTTGTGAGGGGCTTGGAGATCGTACTGTAACAAGGAACAAACTGGTGGAAATACTCAAGAGATGCAGTACATGGCTATATCATACAGGTAAATCTGGTGAAGCCCTGGTGTCCTTGCAGACCACTAGCCTTTGAAAGGTGGAGGGGGCATTATTTATCCTGGGCATCACTATGAACTGGTAGGGAGTAATAAATGTCGACTTCTCCCTAACAGACTCTGCAAGGGCAATCTGCCAGTACCCCTTAGAGAGGTCCTTTGCGGTTGAGCAAATCGTCCATGTGGGAAATAGGGTAAAATTCACTTTTGGTTTTCTCATTCAGCTTATCATAATCCATGCAGAAGTGAATGAGAATTATCCCATCCTTCTTAGGTACCAGGACTACCGCAGCATCTAATCAAATTTGCTGTGGATACTAGCCCTGCTTACCTCCAGTACCCTATAGGAGGTTTTTTTTAGAAGAGAGCAGTCTACAATGACCATTTTGTGGGAAGCTAAGGTGTTGCACCTCAGCGGGACAGACAATTACTTAGGATATTGGGCCAATAGATGAAACAGTTGGGACTTTTTGGGCCTCATTAGGTTAGTGCAATGGTTAAGGCAGTCTGTCTGACTAGTAAGGGTAGCTGGTTCCAAGAGCTTGGAGAGGAGCGATTCCTCGTTGTCACTGTCAGTATGAAGAATGCGACTAGACTATGCAGCCGCTTCTGATACCCATTCAGCCTGTTGATATGAGCGATTCGAGTGATCTTAAGCTTGGGGTCTAATGTTAGTACATACACGTTGGGACTATGTGTCTGTGAAACTTGGAATGGTCCTTCCCTCCTGCCCCTCCTCAAACTCACTGTCCTTGGTTCCCTTGTCATAATACTACATTTGTCTACCCTGGGCTACCCAAACATGGTCACTGACTAACCCTGTTAGAGCATCTAACCTCTCTTGGAAAGCTAAGGTATACAGGACCACAGGCAACGGGTCCTGCCTGTTCTCCCCCTCCCAAGCCTCCTGGATCACAATCAAGGGACTTCTCAACTGCTGCCCATACAGGGAAGAACCCTGTTGACTCCTGTGGTACCTTGTGGTAGGCAAAGACAACATATGGTGGATGCTTCTCCCAATCTCCACGAAGACACAGAGCATTTGTTTCAAGGTACCATTGAATAAGCTCACAGATACCGATAGCTTGGGGGTGATAAGGTGAGGAGCACAGGTGCTTGATTCCGCATAGCCTCCATATCTGCAGGGTTAGATCAGCCATAAACTGGATGCCTCTATCGGACAGAACCTGTTTAGGGGAACTCTACCCGGAGAATACAACCATTAAAGGTATATGCAAGTGAGGTGGGTTATGAATGCATCCTGTAGAATGCATCATAACCCACCTAGCAAAAAATGTTTGCATGAAAAAATGTTTGCAAAAAAAAAAAAAATTTGCTGGGGGTGATGTAGACACATCCAGCAATTGCACCATGCTGATTGGCTAAAGGAAAGGAAAGCTGCTGATTGGCTAAAGGAAAGGAAAGTGTCTGAAATCATGTGACTTGCCATAGCAGGGAATACTTCAAGTGCTGACTGAGCATTCATACATTGCATTACTTATGCTAATATTCCCTGGGAATTTCAGGGGGTGCCAACATTGAGAGAAAACAGTTTTGCAAATGTAAGAACTTCCACAAACCTTAGACTGACGGTTTAACTGTTTACTTTGGAACTTTCTCATGCAAACAATTTTTTTAAGACACTATAAATTCTCCTCTTTCAGATGCATTAATAACCCAGCTCACTTGCATATGCCTTTAAGGCTTCTGCTACAGTAGTGACGTAGCGAAGGGGATAGCCTCAGCGTAGTCTACCCAAGTATGATATATTTCCCCCCCTCTTGCTGTGGTCAATAGCAACCCGGTGGAATGAAGTGTCCATAATGGGCAAGGATTGTACCCTTCCCCAGGTGTTCGTACCACTGACAGGAATCACCTGTTACAATACCGAACGACATCCCTATTCACCCCAGGCCAGTAGAACACTCGGTACACTGTATCCAGCTCTAGCCAGTGGCCTCTAAACCCCCGTTTCTTGTCCTGCACCAATTCAGCTCTTGGCTTCTCCACTCTGGCCCATTGAAGCCCTTCCCCACAGCAGGTAATGGATTTACCCTGGTTTCCTCTAGGATTGTTCCATACTCATCCTCTGGTACCTGCCAGGTTGCCTTTGCCACTTGCGTCCAGTTCACAATATTGAGGTACCAAAATGGCTTTTTTGTGCAGATACTGGTTTGGAATGGGGTCCTCAGTATTTTTTTATGAGGCTTTGCTTTAGGCATCTTTAGCTGAGACTGAAGTGACGCACAATGAAATATTGCTTATATAATAGTTGCTTATATAATTGCTTATATAAATTATTTGTTTATAACTGAATAGTAGCTCTAGCAGAAAGATATTTTTGGTAAAACAAAAATCAAGAACTCATTCTTGACATATAATTTTTACAATATTTGATTTGAAAGGAACAAAATGCACATAAATGATAATACATGTTTTTAAATGGTTGAGCTATGGCCACATCCTTAAAAGGATGGAAATATGCAATTATACACTCAATAAAAATCATATGATTTTAAACTAAAACATACTGAAACTAACTTTATAATGATAATAAAAAAAAGGAAAAAAATACATGTCGTAAACATCCTTGCTCTACTGATAATTATATAACTGCAGTAATGAAAATGTGTGGCTCTAAACAAGGAAAATAAATGATTTGCTTTGGACAGAATACCATTAAACAGATGTATTGGTTTTGCTGGAACTTGTTCTACACTCCTAGTGCCATGCTCCAAGTTTGAGAGCCAGGAGACTTTGATGAATAATTCTGCCTGTTCAGTATGATATTGGCTGCAGTGTCCCCCTTAATTATTAATGACTAGTTAATAGTGTCTTGATATGATCTTCCTTTTGTTTCTTACTGTTCCCTGGACCCATTCCAGACATTGAGACCCTGAAAAATATGCATCAACATCTGCTGGCTGTAAACCTAGAGGAAAACAAAACAATATATGTGTCAAAAGAAATATATCAGAATAAAGTATTTCAATGAAAATCTATCAGTAGCTATGATTGCCTCCACTTTTACAAGCCTTGATATTTGTTAGAACCCCATAGATCTTGTATTCAATAAATTAGAAGGAAACTCATAATTAGGCTTAGTACATTAGTTCAGGTACGCTTTAAAATCACATGACCACAACATAGTGATCGTATCATCAACATCCTTGGTGGAACCACAATAGTTTTTACCCCTAAATGAGCTGTGTCTTTAGGGTGCACATATACGTGGGTTATGGCGACTTTAAATATGTATACAAGAAAATATGCATATTTGCTAAATGGATATTTATTTTAATATTCTCTCATAATCTTTCTTTCACTTTTACTGTACCTACAATTTGAATTTGGTCTATAATACTATCATACTGTTTTCATTAGTGTGTAAAACATGATATTTTCACAGTAAATGTGCTACTTATGGTAAAAGTGTAATCTTTACGTCTACATAAGTATATTTGAGTTGGTTGTTATTAAAAAAAAATAATAATAATAATGTTAGATCTATGACATTGAATGTTACTTTTTAAGCTATAAATTATTTTCAAGATCCCCTTAGCTGGCCAGGTCTCTTAGGTCAGGTCATTAATGGACACTCACAGTGGGTGCTAGTTAGTAATATGAGCATACCCAGTTAATTTAATTACAGTAATTACTGAGATTTAACATGTATTGGCCTCTGTAAGTATGGTGATTCAACCAAATGGCAATGTTCTTCCCACATTGAGTGTTGCTTAATGACCTGAGTGTCATGGATCGGTAGAAATCTGCATATGTGATGGTTAGGATTCATGAGGCTAAAGTCCCGGCAGGTGGAAAAGCCACGGAACCAGAAGAAGCAGGTTACAAACAATGAGCTTAGTTCAGATGGGATGGCTTAGCAGACCAACACTTATGGGTAAATCCAAGATGCCACTCTAGGTCTGAGAAGCACTACTGCTTCATGCTAAAAGCACCATGGCAATATTGGTAGATGTCACAGACCGAAAGATGTCACTGGCAGCTAGGTACTCAGGTAGGACAGCAGTGCTGGTAGCTAAGTGGTGCAGCAAGACTGGTATCAAAAGTAGCCAGATACAACCAAAAACAGACAGGTACAGACAGGAGTTATCTGGAACACCAGGATACAAAGAGAAGATACTCAGATGGGATACTCAGACTGGCTACTTAGGAAACTCAAGAAGCTCAGACAGGATACACAGATAAGATGCTCAGATGGGATACTCAGACTGGCTACTTAGCAAACTCAAGAAGCTCAAACAACAGACCAGGAGGCTAGGGTGCAGCTAAATTACATAGCTCACGTGCTATTATCAGGTAACTAGCACAGGTAATATTATGAAGTAAGCAAAAGCTTGGGCTGCATGCTGGGGAGGGTCTCAGGGCTAGACCCCTGACACTAAGATAACAAATCTAATTGGACTTTTAAAAGGTAAAAACATTTAAACAATTATCTAACATGTATGTGCATTTAGTTAAATAACAACCATATGCAAATATCTTCACTGATTGGAAAGGTTTTAATTTTTACCATATTTGGGGACCTTTTCTGCATTACGTTGAATACAAGACAAGGGATTGAAAGCATAATTTCCACAAAAGTGCTTGTAAATCAATAATATCTTCATATTTTTATCCAGTTTGTTTTTTAAAATCTTTTATACCAAAGCTTTCTGTCTCAAACTAGAAGTCCTAAGGCACTCACGACAAGACAGTCTCCCCTTTTCCTTAACCATAATAAGACAAAATCACATCTGTGCTTCCTCTATTTTTTTTAAACATCACATAACACGTTCTGGGTCCTTTGGGTCAAGTGCCAGGCTTTATCGAAGGGCACTGCTAAGCCCTGTTACAGTGTAGCAGTATGGTCAATTTTATGAATAAAACTTGATAATGTTCAATATGTTGTTAAAAACTAAATATATAATCACAGCCTTTAAATTTTTTCATATTTATAAGCAATTATTCTTTAGTGCAGACTTCCATTTTCTTTATGAATCCTTCTTGTAGCTTCTGCTTCGATGTGTTGTGGTAAACTAATGAGCATTCCATTGGAGCTCGTGAGCAGATACAAACTTCAGTTTATTGAAGAAATGTTCATTCTAGAAATGTAAACATTGGAAACTAAGATGGTAGATATGGCAACAGAATAATTGCATATAAAATAAATATATTAGAAACTTTACTATTTTTATATTCTAAAAACATGTTGCTGGTTTCAAATAGAGTGATTTTTTTACTGTGGTGGTCATTTAAATCAGAAAGCATGGTAACTGTCACAACCCCCCCGAAACCATTGGACCTGGCGAACAGACCTCTATGTATTCTAGCCATTGTTCACCTTATGGACTAAGGTTGTTGTAACAGCCAAAAATACATTTTTAAAAAACACTATATCACTTTATTATGGGTATAAGATCAAAAAGTAGATGTGAACATGAACATTTGCCCTAATGTTTTACCGCGCCAATGGTTATATGCCCTTGAACCAAAGAAACATTTCCCCTGACTAGCTGGAGCCAAGGATGCTCTAAGTCAGTTTTACTGTTTTTAGACAGCTGGCATATGTCGATCATGTGTTTCATAATGTGCATAATACATAGGGCTAATTCAAATATTCTAAGGGTAGTATCATTTTAAGGGTGACTAGTAGCCACCTCTAGAAGCCAACCGCAATAACCAGTTAGCTCCCAGTCCCAGGACTGGTCTTGGGTCCTGGGTGGATTTGAACTTGCAGTAGCGGTGAAAAGGGCTCCAAATGGGGAGATCTTTTTTTAGGGGTCTTTTTTCAACTTCAATTACTATGTAACAATGTAACTATGTAACCCTCTGGTGTGTCCAAACAATGACCGGAGGTAGGAGTTGGAGCCATAGACTCATCAGCACCTAGAAAGGGAAATAGACATTCTGGGGCCTTGCCCCTTAGTGAAGTCACAAGCCCCTTCCCCCCTCCTATACTTGAAAATCCTTACACCCTGATTGGCCCAAGCCTGATCTGCTCAGTTTATCACTTTAGTGCCGACAAATAGAGATCCCTGACTGGACCCTCTAACCATGGGGGGGGGGGGGGGGGGGAATATCAAAGCGCCAAAGGATGCTAAGTTGTGGGACACAAATACATGGTATGTTCTATTTAGAGGGAATGCTTTTACTATTTTTATTCTACAAAGTATTTCTGCATCTTTTCCTGAAAACTTGCAACTTGACCTTGAATCCGGTATACCGAACCAAGGTAACTATGGATAGGATCGGACTCCTTCACCTTTTCAAGCCCAAGGAAGGGCAGGTTGTGACAATCGGTGGCAGTGGTGGGATCTCAAGACACAATAACAGAATGACAGATTAAGAGGAAATACCTACCACTGAGCTCCTCGAACAGATTAAAGCAAGAGGTATTGAGATGTTGCCAGACCCACATGGCAATGATACAGGAGGTATGACGGGTTGACAACATATGTCAACAATTAGGAAGCACAATAAAATTAGAGGTGTTCAATCTGAGAATGGGCAATACCTGAAGTCGGTTTGTCCTATAGGTCTGGTTACCTACTCAGAGAGCAACCTCCTTTAGCTCACTTGTGCCCTTCACAGGGAGAAATATCCTGAAGTATATCAGGCAATTCTACCCTGAACAGGAGAGACAGCAAACCCCAGATGCGTTTCAGCCTCTGTGGGCCTCGTCAGTGAGGTGCAGCTTTACTCCCTAAGGTACAGTGAGCAAGGAGTTCACGTCTGGTTCTCCATTTCACCCTTAGGGGGAGAAAAACCCCTAAGAGTTATTTGCATACACAACCAAATTAGTGCTCAATCTGAGAACAGACAATACCTGAAGTAGGTTTGTCCTATAGGTCTGGTTACCTACTCAAAGAGCAGCCTCTTTTAGCTCACTTGTGCCCTTCACAGGGAGAAATATCCTGAAGTATATCAGTCTGGTCTCACTCAAAAGAGTGACCCAACCCCGAAATACCAAGCAATTCCCCCCTGAACAGGAGAAACAGCAAACCCCAGACACGTTTTAGCCTCTGTGGGCCTCGTCAGTGAGGTGAAGACCGCAAATGGTCTCAGCAATCTACCAAAAACCTGGGCATTCACATCCCAAAGCAGACTAACCTAATTTATGGTGCAAACTACTCAAATATTTTCAAAGCCCTCTTTAAAAACCTAAATAGCAGGTCCGCTCACTCAAACCCTTGGTTATGGAAAATGAATGCGGTCCAGGATTGCCTCAAAAAAGATGGGTGGTTTAACTACTCCTGATACCTACTAAGCATCTCGTTTAGCACATATGTCCAGCTGGTTTAAAAAGGAATATTTAAAAACACAGAAAACTCCTCCTTGAATTTAATAATGAGAGAATTCCTATAAAACTCCCTCCCCTGTGTCTCTTCCCCCCCCTCCATCGCTTCCCATTTCCCGTATATATTTCACCCCCCCTCTACCTCCCATGTCTCCCCCCCTGTGTCTCTTCCCTTCTCACCTGCATCTCTTCCCCCCTGCTCTCCATCCTCTGTGTCTCTTACCCCCTCTGTCTCTTCCCCCTCTCCCCCCTGTGTCTCTTACCCTTCCCTGTGTCTCCTCCTCCTGCTCTCCCTTTCCTGTGTCTCTTCCCCCCTCTCCCTCCCCTGTGTCTGGTTCCCCCTCCCCTGTGTCTCTTGACCCCCTGTCCCTCCCTTGTGTCTTTCCCCCCTCTCCCTCCCCTGTGTCTCTTCCCCCCCCTTCCGTCTCTTCCCCCTTCCCCTATATATGTCACCCCCCCTCTACCTCCCATGGCTCCCCCCCTGTGTCTCTTCCCTTCTCACCTGTGTCTCTTCCCCCCTGCTCTCCCTCCTCTGTGTCTCTTACCCCCCTCTGTCTCTTCCCCCTCTCCCCCCTGTGTCTCTTACCCTTCCCTGTGTCTCCTCCTGCTCTCCCTTTCCTGTGTCTCTTCCCCCCTCTCCCTCCCCTGTGTCTGGTTCCCCCTCCCCTGTGTCTCTTGACCCCCTGTCCCTCCCTTGTGTCTTTCCCCCCTCTCCCTCCCCTGTGTCTCTTTCCCCCTCCCCTGTGTCTCTTCCCCCCCCATGTGTCTCTCCCCCCCCCCCTCCTGTGTCTCTTCTCCCCTCCCCTGGCTCTCTTCCCCCCTCTCCCCTGTGTCTCTCCCCTGCCTCCCCTTTGTCTCTTTTTACCCCACTCCCGCCCCTGTGTCTCTTCCCCCCTCTCCCTTCCCCTGTGACTCTCCCACCTCTGCCTCCTTCCCCTCCCTCTCCTGTGTCTCTTTTCAGCCCTCTCCCTCCGCAAAGATGACAAAAGTCAAAGCCGTCCTTGAATTGCAACTGTTTCAGAGGCTGCAATGAAAATTAAGACACTCATTTTGAGACTGCCCTAAAATAGCAAATCTTCGGGACGAATTGTACAATACACTAGAGAGACTTTTGGGTTCATGTGTCCCTAGAAAACCTGAGGAAGCAATCTTGGGACTTCCCATTACAAACTTTCCCAAGCTTTTGCAGTTTTTGTCAAACAAGGTCTTCTTGGCATCTAGAATCGTAAATGCCAAATATTAGAGAAACAGTGTGCCGACATTCAAGAAAGGTTTTTAACATTTAGAGAATGTGCTCATTGTCAGCGGATTTAGATAAAAATGGGTGGCTTTTTGGGATCAGTGGAGACTCAGATTAGGCTGGAATTGAAAAATTGAGCTGTAAAACTGAGATGGTATGGTTGAGAATATTTCTTAAATGCCAGGATCCTCCCCACTCTTTCTCCCTTACACCCCCCTTCCCCTTTTTTTGTTGATGTTGCTGTGTCTTTGCATGAAACAAACTATTGTTATAAAGAAACTCTGTATGTTATTATGGTGATAAAATATTGAAAAAAATGGAGAGAGATGTGAGGAAGTTGCTTATTGTGATGTACTGTAACATGCATGTATGATATACCCGGAGATTTTGTATCTTCTCAGTGTCCTAATAATGAGAATAAAAAAAACAATTAGGAAGACCAGACAAAGTGCCAGACGAAGTTGGTCTCTCCTTTGGCAACACCACCGCAGCAGATGTTCCCCCTGATGGTCGATCAGCGAGGATGATCAGATGATAAGGAGATGATGAGGAAATTCCAGATATTGAGGTCTGTGATACAGAGGGACTTGACTGCTGATCAAACCACAGCCATAATGAATCAGCCAATAGGTCTGCAGTGAACGGGAATAGAGATTGGCTTCTGCCTTGACTCACCACTCAACTTACAGCAGCTTTAAGCACTTTGATGAGAACCAGGGGGACATTGATGGGTCCCTGCAAGACATGAATGACCAGCCAAGTGGGCAAAACTCCTTGGCCCTCATTCAATTGCAATTTGGCCAATTGAATAAGGGTCTAAATAAGCACATAACATATATTTTTTAAAATAAGTTTTTAGTTAGTAAACATCTATGCAAAAGCAAGGTTTTCACTAACTAAAAACTTATTTAAAAAAATATGTTATGTGCTTTTTTATAGCACTATTGAATTGGCCAAATCGCAATTGAATGAGGGCCCTTGTCAGCAGGCTTAGTGGATGAACAAGTATAGCCTACCAGGCTATTCCCTGGGACGTTGCTGAGGATTACAAGGATGTGCATCAGGAACTGCTTGGCACCCCTTCCTGGCCAAGGCACCACAGCTGGATACCAACCTGATAGCAATCTGACAGCCCCTGTCGCACCTTGCCCTGAGAACCTGAACCTGCACCAGCCAGACCTTTGTTTTATTTGGGCAACTGGACCCCAGTCCAAGTGGAGGAAGGGGAGAGGTTTCAAGACCGCCCAGAGGTATTGGAGATGTACCACCTCATTAACACAGTGCAACCCACCCCAAATGACAGCCGGAGGCATCACCTTTAACCGGTTGTGGGGGGTGGACAACAGGTGCAAGGGTTATGGCACACCAGGGCTGCAATTAGGGTGATCCACCTGGACCAAGTGAGTAATTCTGCTGTACTGACCAAGGAGATGGATGTGATGATATTGGGGAGACAGAAATTTACCATCCCTGTAGCGATTCACCATCCCTGTAAACGTGAATTAGGGAATTTGGAACAGCACCCCAGGGTGGTGTGGGTGATGGCTGGCTTACCAGGAATGTCCGTACCTCAACATCATGACCCAGACGCATGCTGAAACTGCAACCCCATTGGATTTGGAGGACAAGGCCGAGCCGCGCTAGAGGAAACCAGGGAGGCAGAGGCTCCAGTGAGATAATGGGGAGGGACTGAGAACAGGATGGAGGTAAGACAGAAATCTACCCATAAAGGGAAGGGATCTACTGGGGAGGAGTATGTTTGAGACCAGAGGTTATTGTAGTGAGTTACCAATGTCCAGAAGGGGGGTGGGGGTGGGGAGACAGTTAGTTGTTCCACAGAACTTTAGAACCTATCTGCTAGAGCTGACACATGATGTCCCTATAGCTGGGCATTTGGGAAGCAAAAGAACTTGACATCTCCTCACCTGATTGTTCTACTTGCCCGGAGTTAACAGAGTTGTCATGTGACTCCTGTGATTCCTGCCATTTGTACAGACAACCTGGGAGGAGTACACGGGTCCCTATGCAACTCTTGCCCATCATAGATACCCATTTCCAACATTTTACTCAGCAGCTACAGAGGCTAAGTAGGATCAAACACCTAATGTCCTAACCCTATAACCCTCAAACCAACAGTCTCTGCAAATGATTCATCCGCACCTTGAAATGAATGCCTTTGTGGAGACGGAGGGAGACTGGGAGAAATTTGTGCTACATCTTTTTTTTGCTTACCATGAACTACCACAAAAGTCAACAGGGTTCTCCTCCTTCAAACTCCTGCTGGGTGGCAGTTAAGAGGTCCCTTGAATGTGATTTGCAAGGCTTGGGATGGGGATTATAGTCAGGCCCGTGTGCCCGTGGTCCTCTAATGGGGTTAGTCAGAGACCATGTTCAGGCAGCCCTGGTTAGAATTAAGTTGTACTATGACTGGGGCACTAAGGACCGGGAGTTTGAGGAAGGACAGGAGGTGGTGATGCTGGTTCCTTACCCCCAGAATAAGTTACAAGAGTCCTGGGAAAGGCCATACAAAATTTTTCATCAAATAATTCTTGACCACAAGATCCCTCAGATCACTCATATTTACCAGTTGAACGGGTACCTTAAGTGGCTGCATAGACTACTCACGGTCTGCCTGCCTACTGGCAGGAACTCAGGGGAAGGGCACCTTCTTGACCTTCTGGAACCAGCTTCCCATGTCAGTCAGACAGAATTAGTTCGCCAGTCCACTAATCTAATAAATTCCCAAATTACACAATTATCTGACTTATTGGCCCAATGCCCTAAATTGTTTTGTACCTTGCCAGGATTCGCCACCTTAGCTTCAAATTGGATGAAATGCTACAACTAAATGTAAATGAACCATCCAGTAGCTCCCGGGCGTCCTCAATAGTCCTGGTACCCAAGAAGGATGGAACAAACTGCCTAAAAGGCAGGTGATGGCACCTTCTTGGGGATTGCAGGGAATTATCGTAATTTTGTTCCCGGTTACAGTGCCATTGCAAGCCTCTCCCAGACCTTACCCGCAAGAAGATGCTGTGCCTTGCATGCAAGTCTGCATCAAGCTGTTCTGACCTGCTCTCCTATTCTGACTGCTTTGGACTACCATCGCCCCTTTGCGTACAGACTGACGCTTCCACGTATGGTCTGGGGGCTATTCTCAGCCATTTAAAGTAACAGAGTTTCAAGCATCCCATCTCCTACCTCAGTCAGAAGCTGCTGCCTCAGGAGATGCCTATATTGGGGTGGAGAAGGAGTGAGAAATCAGTGGTGTTGGCCCTCAAGAAGCTACAACATTATTTCATAGAATGGAATTTACTGTGGTGAGGGACCACAACCTTTTATGCTGGTTGTCTTGAGTGGCTGGGGACAATGCACAGTTTCTTAGTTGAAGCCTAGTGATCCAATCGTTGAACTTCACCCGTCCAAAGGTTCATCAGAATGGCAATGGATTTTCTCAGCAGGAGGACAAACAAGAGATAAAGTTGGGTTCCATACAACAAGGTCATCCCCTAGGCTCCACCAGTGGGAAGGAGGGAGAAGCTATCACAACCGCTCAGAACCATCTGGCCTCTTTACCTGGTGACAGGACCTATGTACTATAGCCACTTTTTACCATATGGACTAAGGCTGTTGCAATAGTTAAAAAGACATTCCTAATAAAATACTATACCACTTTATTATGCGTGTAAGACCAAGAGGTAATTGTAAACCTGAACGTATACCCTAATATTTCTTAATATTTCTCCAAGCCCCTGGTTATATACCCCAAGAAACATTTTCTTAAACTAAACTGAGTCCATGATGCTCTATGTCAGTTTTACTACTTTTTGACAGTTGTCATACGTGTATCATGTGTTTCAGCATGTGTACAATACATAGGACTAATAAAAATATTTTAAGGATAGGATCAATTTAAGGGCAAACAGTAACCACTTCCAGTAGCCATCTGCTCCCAAGCCTAGGCTAGGTCCATGGATGGATTTGAAGCTGTAAAAATGGCTCCATAGACTTCTTTGTGGAGAATCACGGATCTGATTGGGCCATCAAGTACAGTTAGTTAGGTTCTCAAACAGCAATTGAAACACTTTGTTTCAATAGACAAAGGTCTAGTGATATCAAGTGATATCCCTTTGAGTCATTGTCTTGTGGTTAACCACTAATTAGTATATACTTGACCCAAACCATAGTTATTGACCTCCCCATACAATCTAATAGAGAGCCCGAATTGTTAGACATATTATGGAAGTCCTGGTAGGTCACCAAAAATGAATAAAACCTGGAGCCAGCTTACTCTCCTAGCTGACTCCTGTTCAGCTGAATAAAAGGTACCTCCACCCGAGAAGAGGTTGGCTTGGGAACCGATAAACATAAACTCCATATCCCCACGAGAGACGCCTCCATCCTCCACTGACTTCACTGATTAAAGAAAGTCCATCTTCCCAGGACATAAGCCTGTCAACCCAGGATCCCTGGCACCCCCACCTGGGGTAAACTCTCACCTATCGCCAAGACACTCTGTCTCCAATATGTAACCCTGCTACCCCCTGGTGTGCCCAAACAATGACCAGAGGTATCTGACATTTGGAACCATAGACTCACCAGCACCTAAATGGGGAAAAAACAGGCTGGCACTGTGCCCCTTGGTGAAAGTCCCTAACCCCTTCCCCCTCCTATGCTTGAAACTCCTACCAATTGAGACACAGTTACTCACATCGCCAACAAATAATAATCCCTGATTGGATCCTCTAGCCCACGGGCAGAGGGGAGAATTCAAAGTGCCAAAAGATGCTAAGTTGTGCTAACTAATGAAAGGCTTTAGCCCTGTATTTACGGGTTTGACTCAATTGAATACAGGCGGAATTGTAACAAATTTCTAACCCACAAACTTAGACCCACAGGCATTTTAATTACGGGCTTGTAATTGAATGGGGGCCTTGGTGTGTTTCAGTGAGAGGGAAGGCTCTTATTATTTTTATTCTGTAAAGTATTCCTGCAACTTGCCCTTGAATCCTGAGTCCAGATCCATTCTGTATGAGGGGAATACCAAACCATTTCAAGCCCAACATAGAGCAGGTTGTGACATTAACTATTCTAATTCTAATTATGCTTTTTTTTACCTGAAATAATGTTACAAAAATGGCACTGCATTTCTTAATTTATCCATATGGATACAATTGTCTTCATTCCAACAGATGAACAAAATGTTCTACAATAATTTCACACAGTATTCAAATATTTACCTAGGCAATATGTTTCTGTAGATATAAATAAACATGACAAAGAAATAATGAAACAAAATATAAAGGCTGCTTTATACTGCAACATAGGAGGAATTAAAGGGATATGGGCATCAGGTTTATCTTTCATATATTTAAAATAACTTGTTTTAAACCTCACAAAAAGTGCTGTTTTACATGAAAATCAACCATGCAAATAGGAAAATATGGTACTTACACTCCCCCTGTATCTGCAACAATGTTAAAGAAACACTGTGGACATATTTTTAAAATGTTCTTTTTGGAAGAACTACACTTGAGAATGAACACAATGTTTTAGAATGTAAAATAAACGTATTATAACCTCTAATTTTTTAACTTTTATGTGTTTCATGGAGCAGACCTCTGTTCCAGATTTCCAGGGGTTCATTCTGCACCTCCTTCAGCCACCATTCTTCTTCAGCAATTGGATCAAGAATTCACATCATGCCAAGTCACCACAACTCTCAGAACCAGGACAACCACTCTCTGCTAGCTTCCTTAGTTCAGGAGCAACTGTTTATTGTACACAAACCAGATAACCATTCCTGTTGGGGAGCTCAGACAGCATCCATGCTACCTACCATCTCCTGCTTGGAAGAACAGACATCCTCCATGCTGCCTCCCATGTCCCCTAGGGAGCACTGGCATCTTCCATGCTGGCATCCTCCATGATACTTCCAACCTGCGATTGGGGAGCAACAGCTACTTTCTTGTTAAATGCAACAGTCTTGAACCGATCATGAGTCTCAAGTCCAAAATCAGTATCATATTATTAGGAACATCCCAGTAATCCCTGTGTGCCACACCCATACATTGAGATAACAATTCTCCTACTGGACTTCTATCCATTTCTGCAGAAACAGACACATCATCATCTTCCTTAGCACCATGATTTGGCCTCTGGAGCCATCATCCCCTCTGTGCAACTATTTGCATAGAGGGGACGATGGCACCAGAGGCCAGAGTGCAGTCTATCATGGTGCTAAGGAAGATGATGATGTGTCTGTTTCTGCAGAAATGGATAGAAGTCCAGTAGGAGAATTGTCCAGATCCTCAGGATACTTAGAGACATAAGTGTTTTTTCTTATCTCTTGTCTCTGACCTTGTGTATAGATCCCCCACAACTCACATACTTGCTCTGACCAAGTATTTTTATTTGAGATGCACGTCTTCTTCCCCATGTGAGTTTGTTATTCCTCAGAATTCCTGTTCTGTATATTCTAATTCATGTCACATCTCAGACAGTATTGCCTATGTCTTGATAAAGAGAGGTACAGTATATCGCTTGTCATCCTAACTAAAATGTATGACCACTAAAAAAGGTATCCCTTGATACTGCAATACTCTAATAATTCTAAGCTAAGAGAGTAAAGTGATAAGATAAGAAAAAGAAGGAATATGAGAGAAATAATGGTATTAATAGTAAGGGGCTCCATTTTTTTTGCCTCACTGGGACCCTTCACTCTCTAGCCCCACCACTTTTCAACACTACAGTTATATCTGTCAGTGCTCTCAGCAGAATTAATGGAGCTCATTAGCCTACAATGACCCATTCTTCCGATAACGTAACAGCAACAGGCCAGAAAATAAGTTCTATCTTGTAAGTTCTAGTATTTAAGTTTTGGTCCAGCATTAACCCATTATGCAATTATTCCATTACCATATCCTACGCAGTGTCCTTGGTAAGAGCTCATTGTCATTGTCAAAACAACAATTTCTCTAAACAGTACACCAATGTCTAGACTTATTTTTATATTTTAAACACAGTGCCAAACGAGAAATAATAGTACAATTGATTTAAATAAATCTGCACTTAAAGATGGACTGTGCAAAAATAGAAGCTGTTCTTCCAGTCACCTGTGGATTTATGGTCACCAAAAGATTTATAGGGATTGCCTATTAATACAAATGGCATATGAAATGCTCACAAAGGTATTCGGCTCAGCACCTGTATTGACATGCTTTGACTAAAATAAACTTTTTGCAGTTGATACTGATGCCTCTGAGATTAGAGCTGGAACAGTGCTATCCCAGGGACCAGCCATTTGGATAAAATCCATCCTTATGCTTACTTGTCAAGGAGGTTCATCATTAATGAGAGAAAGTGCATGGTTGATAACGGATAGCTTCTATCTCTAATGCTAATTCTTCTCGTGTCCATGTCAACTTTAAATGGCCCTCATTCTCTCTAATTTCATGCAGCCTACGAAAAAAAGGTATAATTTCCCTTTTCTGCAGCTTTGTTAGAGGACAACCCTGTTAATAAGAAGGCACCTATTTCTCACTTGGCCAGATGGCCCAGACATGATTTCTGAAGGAGAGACTCATCCACCTGGAATATTGTTAGAGCCTTGTGTAGTACAGTTGTTTTCTACACCCACTTTGGGAAATCCTGGAATCAGGAAGACTACTACCTTTCTTCAGCAAAATGTATGGTGGTTGGGAACGTCAAAGAACATCCAGTGCTATGTTTTGGCCTACATGAAAACCCTCATCAATAACCATGTGGATATTTACAATACCCTATCTATATTCCCATGTGTAGACATTGCCATGGGCTTTGTTGTGGACTTTCACCCTACAGTGAGAAATCCAGAATCATTGTAGTAATGGGTGGCTTTAACAGAGATGTTTTATTGCACTACCTAAAATGGCACAAATATACTTTCAGAAAATGTATATGTGATGGCTTTTACCTTCACCTCAGACTGTGGGACCAATTTATATCTAGGTTTTATATCCTCAACTTCCATCTGTATATCATCCTCAAATTAATAGTATCAATGAGAGGACTAACCAGATCACCGGTGGAGCTAGTGCATGGGGGGCCCCCAGTACAAGAAGAAAATATATAAATAATTAAAATATATATATATATATTTGTATACACAGTATCTCACATAAGTGAGTACACTGCTCACACGTTTGTAAATATTTTATTATATCATTTCATGTGATAACACTGAAGAAATGCCCCTCTGCTACAATGCAAAGTAGTAAGTGTACAGCCTGTATAACAGTGTAAATTTGCTGTCCCCTCAAAATAACTCAACACAATGTCTAAACCGTAAGTGGAAATGTCCAAATTGGGCCCAATTAGCCATGTTCTCTCCCTGGTGTCATGTGACTCGTTGGTGTCACAAGGTCTCAGGTGTGAATGGGGAGCAGGGGTGTTAAATTTGATGTTATCGCTCTTACACTCTCTCATACTGGTCATTGGAAGTTCAACATGACATCTCATGACAAAGAATGCTCTGAGGATCTGAAAAAAATAATTGTTGCTCTTCTTTAGCAAGGCAGTGGTCGTCTTGGAGGTGTGTTCGCGGCCCTAGTCTCCGAAGGCAGGGGATCATGCTCCGCATTAGGATGTCACAGTACATGTTGGCATTCATGGTTCCCTCAATGTAGCTCCCCAGTGCTGGCAGCACTCATGCAAGCCCAGACCAAACATATATACACATATGTCTATATATGTATATATGTTTTCTATAATATGTTGTGTTGATTCCCCCTATATGCATTTACCTGTTGATGTCAGATGCTGCCTCCACTCTCTCTGCATCGCTGTTTACGTTCAAACGGAGTGTTTCATCTCATATCAGTGTTTTTGTGCTCTTTGTGCCTTATCCTTTTATCTGTCATTTAGTGATTATTTCAACTACCTTTCCTCAGTATAGATGTATACTTTTGGTGGTGGGAGTGTCATGTTCTGGGCCTGCATGCGTGCTGCCAGCAGTGGGGAGCTACAGTTCATTGAGGGAACCATGCCAACATGTACTGTGACATACTGAAGCAGAGCATGATCCCCTCCCTTTGGAGACTGGGCCGCAGGGCAGTATTCCAACATGATAACGACCCCAAATACTCCTCCAAGACGACCACTGCCTTGCTAAAGAAGCTTAAAGTAAAGGTGATGGACTGGCCAAGCATGTCTCCAAACCTAAACCCTATTAAGCATCTGTGGAGCATCCTCAAATGGAAGATGGGGGAGTGCAAGGTCTCTAACATCCATCAGCTCCGTGATGTCATCGTGGAGGAGTGGAAGAGGACTCCAGTGGCAACCTTTGAAGCTCTGGTGAACTCCATGCCCATGAGGGTTAAGGCAGTTCTGGAAAATAATGGTGGCCCCTCAAAATATTGACACTTTGGGCCCAATTTGGACATTTCCACTCGGCGGTGTTCTCACTTTTGTTGCCAACAGTATAGACATTAATGGCTGTTTGTTGAGTTATTTTGAGGGGACAGCACATTTGTACACTTACTGCTTTATATTGTAGCAGAGGGGCATTTGTTCAGTGTTGTCACATGAAAATATGTAATAAAATATTTACAAAAATGTGAGGGGTGTACTCACTTTTGTGAGATATTGTGTCTATATATATAGACACAGACCCGTAGAGATACTGGCTATCTTTCTATCTATCTATCTATAATATCTATATCTATCTATATATATATATATATATATATATATATATATATGGAGGGGCCACGGCAGGCCAGAAGACCAAGGTCACAGGGAGCTGTGAGGGGCCACAGGGGGCTGAGGGAAGTCTGTGAGGGGCCAAGGGAGGCTGAGGGGGAACACATGGGACTGAGGGAGGTCTAAGAGGTCTGCAAGGGGCCACAGGAGGCTGTTGGGAAACAAATGGGGCTTTTGGGGGGCACAGAGCCTGCTGGGGCACCTGGGGCCTTTGGGGGGGGCACAGTGAGCCATGGGGCCAGAGGGGACACACAGAAGTCCACAGGGGCCATAATAGGTTGTGGGGGGCACAGGGTGCCCTGAAGGCACAGGGACCACAGGGGGCCGTATATGACATGCAAGAGCCACAAGCGCTCCGCAGGGGCCACAGGTGGCCACAGAAGACCTGCAAGGCCACAGGGGACCATGGGAGCCAGAGGGAGCCCATGGATTGCACTGGAGGGCCGATGGGGCTATAAGGGGATCATGGGGGCCACAGAGGACCTGCAGTGGCCAAAGCCTCTGTCTCTTGCACTGGTTGCACCGGCTGTAGCTCCGCCTCTGAACCAGATCTTGGATCTTTTGACCTGGTGTCAAGTTTCCAAACATGACTGGCAGCTCTCTGATCTTTGGCTGAGTTTGCGCAAAACAACGCCCCTAAGGATTCACTTTCCTACTGGTTCCTTGTTTCCAGATTTACCAGTAGCAAAATAAATAATCAGAGAACTGCCAACATCTTGGAAAAATATTCAAATCTCTCTTCCTAAGGCATCTGAAACTAAGCTGTGTGGCAGATAATTTGGCTCTTACCTCACAATGATGTCATAGAAATTGTCATTGTCTTACTCGCAACTACCGACATCAAATAAACATAGGTTAAGGAATATTGGAACTAACACTGATGTTTTGTTACTATACAGTATGTTTGATTAAAAGCTTTAGCATACCTTTAATACCTTTTGCTTAGTATCTATTAATCACAATTATTTTTAATATAAAAGTTACATCTAATTTATGCTGTTTTATAGCATTTAGACAGAAACAGTTTGTCTGGTTCTTCCTAATTTCCATTGCTGCTTAATATAACCAATGCATCTTACTACTGTAGTTTTAATGTATTATAATGTTCATTAAAAAGCAATTCTCTTTAATGTGCACACAGCAAAATGTAATATCCCAAGAAACGTTTGTGTGCTTTAATTTATATATGATTTAAGCTAAATATGAAAAATAACCTAACTTTCTCTGTTCACTTATTAATATAGTTCTATAAACAATTTATTTTCTTGTGTTTTCATGTGTCTAGCTTTTAAGTGGAAACTTTATGCTTATTATTTTAGTATATTCTAGCTATAAAAAAAGAATTATCCTGTCGCATTTTTGACAAATACTTAAAATGAATCCACCTGCAAAACATGATTGTCCAATATTTTTGAGGAAAAACACATTTATCTTCTGAAAGATTTTATTTAGTTCTGTTTTGTTTCTTGCGCAGATCTTCACATTAAATGACAGCTACTTTGCACTTATAGATGATTATTTGAAGTATGTCCACAAGTTGTATTCCCAAGATTTAGAAATAAATAATATACATTATATAGTGAGAGGATGATTTCCTTCACATTTGTGTTCTGCAGGAGATTTCCTCAATTGAAAGGCAGAAGAGACCGTAACAAGATGTTCCACATCATCAAAACGTGCCATCCGCCCGCACAAATGAGCAAATCCATAGAGTAGGCTGCTAATATGAACATTCAAATTCAAACTAAATAAGATCTGTGCAGGACTCTGAATAGCATTTATTTCATATCCATTGGTATCCATCAATTTTATAACCCCTGTTTAACTGATTGAAGAAAAGAGCACATGATGCCTGAGGAAATTAAGACATTTAAACAGCAGATAAAAACTGTATATATATATATATATATATATATATATATATATATATATATATATATAGTGATGGAGTGCCACCAGGGGTCAGAAGAGAGCTCGTTAAGACTTCTCTCCTGGGAGGTGAAAGAGTTAAGCCTCCTACAACAGACTAATTAAGCTCAGCTACATTCTGCCTTAAAAGGACTACTTATCACACAGCAGGGGGTGGCTGATTAGGCTCTGGCCTAAGTGCTGTGAGGAGTCTGTGTGGAGCTGCAGTCTGTGGGAGAAGCTGTGAGATGAGACAGTAAGGAAGACTGGATCCTGAGAGCTGAGCTGATATAAGCTCTGAAGTAAGACAGTCAGGAAGACTGCTTATAATACTGATTGAAAGACTGAGAGACACTGGCAAGTGAGTGAGGATTGTCTGGAGTGTACATCCAGCATACTAACAAGAGACACAGAGTGTTAAGCGTGACCTGAAAGGAGAAAGAGGCAGAGCTCCTGACCAGGACCTGGCTGGACTTACAGTGTGTGTGCCAGAGCAGCATTGGAAGCTGCCATTAGAGAATCAGTCTGCGTGACTGCGACAAAGATACAAGAAAGATTGTTTACTGCAAGAGGAGTAGATTTGCAGAGGATCCATTGCAGCTGAGAAACTGAGAGAGACTGGACTTAAAGGTACCACCCCTCTGTGTGAAAGGGTACTGTTTTACCTGCAGACCGAGAAGCGGTCTCAGGGCTAGTCAGGGTGTTCCTGAAAATTAGCAAGCCCGTTTCTGTAGATGTTTATTTTATGCTGGAGTTAAGCCATTGTTTGTTTTTGAAAGCCTTGATTAAAGCAAAGATAAAAGTGTATCGGACTCAGTGGTTTATGGGAAAATCACAGGAGCAACAGTAGCCAAAGGCCGGCCCTGTCACAATACATATATATATTGGGCATGAGACAACTTTTTTTTACTTGTTTTATACATTAAAATGTGAACACAGATGTACTATTTATTTACTGTATGGTGGAGGCTTCTATCGCTCTTTTGCCCACCATATTATAAATGCTTGTTGTGGTAAACAACCTCCCCACAAAATCTACTACACAAGCTAGGATCAGGCCCCACACTGATGAGAGGCAGCCACCTTGAAACAGCTGTACGTGGGTGAGATTCCTAGCTTGTGTATAATCCATCCTTAGCTTTGCTCAAAGCTGTGAGGTACAGCAGGCATATGCTTAAAGGAAGCCATGTTTGAAGGGGTAATGAATTATGAGAGCGAAGCCTATGTGGGCATGCTTGCATGTCCCTGCCAAGGTTCCCAGAATGCAGTGTAATAACTCTATTTCCAAGCATTCTGGACAGGAAAGACTTTAACTCTTTCACCACTCTTTTATCTCTAACAACTCATACTGTCATCAAACATCACTTTTCCTATGTTGCACTCATGCCCCTCCTACAGTTTTGCACCCTCCATCTCCCCTTTCTGATATCTCTCTCATTTTTAACCCCTTCATTACTGTTTTTCTTGGTCGCATCTTCAGCACTTATTACCCTACTTGTTATCCATACTGCTCCTCCTGCACCTCTCGCCACCTCATCTGCTTTTTCTACGAAACCTACGACTCCACCTCGTACCCTTGCCACTTCACCCTGCTACATACCACCCACCTCTTCTTTCCACTGTATATCTCCGCCCCTTTCATTAAATCTCTCTAATCTCGAACATCCATTTACCCTTTCCCATCTCATCTATCCTTCCTGACCATTCTACCAACTAGTCTAATTTTTCTCATCCCACATTCGACCTCTACCAACCAATTTCAATTTCCTAATGCAGCTCCTTACTTTGTCATATTCTCCAGCTTGCTCATCTTATACCTTATCCCTCTACTATCTGCTATGTCTCCCTTTCTCAGCTCTTCCAGTCTATGCTCTTCATCACTTATTCATTTGATCTTAACTTTCTCCATTCATTTGCCTCCCCTCACTCTTACCCACTCAACTAGTGATGTCGAGAACATGAAATTTGGGGTTTGCGAACAGCGAACGCGAACTTCATCAAATGTTCGCGAACCGCCATAGACTTCAATGGGCAGGCGAATTTCAAAACCCACAGGGACTCTTTCTGGCCACAATAGTAATGGGAAAGTTGTTTCAAGGGGACTAACACCTGCACTGTGGCATGCCGAAGGGGGATCTATGGCAAAACTCCCACGGAAAATTACATAGTTGATGCAGAGTCTGGTTTTAAGCCATAAATGGCATAAATCACCTAACATTCCTAAATTGTTTGGAATAACATGCTTTAAAACATCAGGTATGATGTTGTATCGATCAGGTAGTGTACACTCGCTTCACAGTAACAGACCAATCTCCCCGTTTAATGCACCGCAAACAACCGCAAACAGTCCCTTTGCACAACCGCAAACTCCCCACAAGGTTGGATACCAAGCTAGCCATGTCCCGTTCCTTGTCCTCACTGATGTCATTGAAGGTCTCTTCCTCCACCGAGCCACCAAGGGTCCCCGAAAGGTGACAATAAGCCCCCTGGGACGCCTGCTGTGTTTGGTCTTCCACCTCCTCAAAGCCACCTTTCTCCTCTGACTCCTCTTCTTCAGACTTCCAGAGTCTGGGGGCTTCCACTGCCCAGTGTGGAATATTATACACAGGTCAGAGTCTGAGGGCTTCCACTGCCCAGCTTGGAATATTATACACAGGTCAGAGTCTGGGGGCTTCCACTGCCCGCATGGTATATTATACACAGGTCAGAGTCTGGGGGCTTCCACTGCACAGCATGGAAGATTATACGCGTTGCCTCTGTCTGCATTATTATAAGGTGTGTACTGTTAAGTAGCACTATTCCTATTGGTTTAATCCCTGTTACGTCCACTATCAGGGGACGTGTATATGGCATGGATTTTTGGAAGCGGGAGATGGAAAAAGATGCTTGGTCGGTCCTTCCACTTCAAATTTGGGGCACTGCGCGTGCAATCTAAGGTGCCACCAGATATGAGTGTCACTGTGCACTGGCAAAAGTTGGCAGAGTAGGCGCTGTAGGCCTCACACACATGCCTGTAGGCAGGCAACTGATATTCAATCGATTACAGTCCAAAAAGTGTTGGTTTATGTCACTGTACACTACGGTTGCACCAGATATGAGTGTCACTGTGCACTGGCAAAAGTTGGCAGAGTAGATTCAATAGGCTTCACACACACGCCTGTAGGCAGGCAATTGCTATTCAATCTATTACAGTCAAAAAAGTGTTGTTTTATGTCACTGTACACTACGGTTGCACCAGATATGAATGTCACTGTGCACTGGCAAAAGTTGGCAGAATAGATGCAATAGGCTTCACACACACGCCTGTAGGCAGGCAATTGCTATTCAATCTATTACAGTCAAAAAAGTGTTGTTTTATGTCACTGTACACTATGGTTGCACCAGATATGAAAGTCACTGTGCACTGGCAAAAGTTGGCAGAGTAGATGCAATAGGCTTCACACACACGCCTGTAGGCAGGCAATTGCTATTCAATCTATTACAGTCAAAAAAGTGTTGTTTTATTTTACTGAGCACAATATAAGCTGTTAGGTGTCAGCCTGTCACGCACACACGCTGGCAGGCAGGCATATGCAATTAGATTACACAGAAAAAAATTATCAAATAGAATAAATAATGTTCTAGCCCTAAAAAGGGCTTTTTGGGTTGCTGTCCTTCAGATGGAAGGCTCTGGAAGGGAGTGTATGCTGCTGATTGGCTGGAATGTGTCTGCTGACTGTGAGGTGCAGGGTCAAAGTTTCCTCAATGATAAAGAATAGGGGGCGAACCCAAAAGCGCATGTGTTCGCCGTTCGCTGTGAACGCGAACATGCAAAAATCGCAGCGAATAGTCCGCCGGCGAACTGTTTGGGACATCACTACACTCAACCTTTCTTCCAACCACCTTCCATCACTGTGCTTCAAAGCCTTTATTGACTTTTCACTCAATCATGACATTTGCACGTCAGGTTTGCTACCTGATGAACCAGAACACGACAATCCCTGCCTTAACTACAACCGCTATCAAAGATGCACTACTATTATCCACACGTAATCAGCTCAAACTGACAGCATTTGCTCATAAGATCCATTTCCCAGATCTCTAATATCTACCATCAACTGCTCACCAATCATCAATCCATTTGTTCTAATCATAATCAACCCAGACCTAAAAAACTAACATCAAATATGTATTACTGCTATCCTCACATAATCCGCACAAAGCGATTACATTTGCTGAACAACTCCACATCCCACACCTAAAACTCTACTATCAACTACTTGCTAAAGATCTAAATTACTTTCCACCAGCCAATAAGTACAAATCAAAATCGATATACACCTCCATTCCATTTGCTACACTCATCACCTACACCTAATCGACCCTTGCAGGGCGTGCTCAAAGTCAATCTTTTCAAAATGTCTATACCCATTCATAACTAATCACTGTGCCACTTACAATTTCCACCATTAACTATGCTTCTTTTCGCATTATTTTCTAGGCCTCACATCTCCTTTGACTCCCACTCTGGCCATTAATTCCAAGTTAAAATTCCTTCCCGCAGCTCATACCCTTGTCATATTCTCCTACCTCCTCACCTTATACCTTATTCCTCTCACCCACTATCACATTCCTTCACAGCCCTTCCAGTCTATGCTCTTCACCAACACACAATTCATCAGCCAATTTGTACTAATCATAATAATGGTCAACAAAGATTTTGTCTCAGAGCAAATAAGGGTTGTGCTATATGTATTTTATCCCACTGATTTTGAAAATGGTCTTAGAATTGTTTTTTTTTTGTTTCTTTTTTTTATATACATTTTTGTTATGAGAAAGGTAGGTTACAGCATTTGAACATGTCTTCATAATGAAAGAATACAAAACATTGTAGTATGACACTTTACAGCTTATAATAAACACATTTACTGCAACACTTTCTCACTCTTTTTTGTTTTGGTTAAAGAAGTACATGTAACTTCTCCTAGTATTTCTAATGTAATACTAAGCAATATTCTAACAATAAAAAAATATATATATATATATATATATAAAAAGAAGAATGAAAGAAGAAAAAGAAGGAAAGATATTACCCTCTTTCAAGGTCCACATTCACCAACCTCGTCGGCCAACTCTCAGTGGCCACATATCCCAGCATTAGGCCCATTTCCTGTATTTTGCATCTATCTCAGCAGATAAGACACTCATGGAGCAAATAAACTCAATCTTCCGTAGAACTGCCTCAAAGGCTGGAACATTTTTTTCCCAATGTTTTGCAATTATGCTTCTAGTAGCCAAAGATATCTGATTTGATAGAAATTGTGCATTTTTAGAAAGACCTGGGAGTGGCAAGCCTAATAATGCCTCTTCTGGTGTTTGAGGATTAACTATATCTGGGGTAAGGTACCATCTCAAGATAGTTTTGTAAACATTTCCCATCATTATAATGTCTAAAGAGGAGGTTGCTGCGTTTTTGATAATTATACCCCATTGTTCATCATCTAGGCTAATATTGAGTTCAGCCTCCCAGGAGGCCCTATAAGACAAATTATTAGGCATGGACTGGTCCTTTAGGTAGTTATAAAGAATAGTGACGTTTTTTTTACCTTTTGAGTTGTGTAAGAAACAATGCTCAAATGGAGTTTTGCTAGTTAATTTTTTTTTTTTGCAGTTTGTCCCACTTGTGTGCTAATCATCATCAGGTTAAGCCATTCTTTGTGTAGCAATCAGTGATTTATGCCAAAGTCCGATGGAGACCAGTTTTGACATTCTAACAGTACATCTGCAACAATTGTTATCTGACTTCTAATCCACCAAGCGAATTGGGTATTTTTATTGATTGATAAGTCTGCATGGAATAGCCATTTCGTAGTAGAGGAGTTCTCTTGTTGATCTGCTTCCATAGTATGATGGAGTGACTCAGACACAACAGAAGTGATTTTAAATTAATACTCTGATGGATGATTAGCCATAGTATTTAGTTAAGGAGAATATTTTTGTCCCATAAAACTTGACGTTCTATCTCCACCCAAACTGGGGGGGAGGGGGCTCTCTTAATGTACCATTTAGCCATTTTGGCTAATCTCACCGCCTTATAGTATAAGAAGGTCCGGAGTTGCTAAACCTCTTTCTGTTTTGATGTTGTCATGGTCGCCCTATTTATTCTAGGTTTCTTATTGCCCAAGATGAATTTAAATATTGCTTTCTGTAATGTTGATATGTCTTTAAGATTTATCGATGATGGTATAGTCCGAAAAAGGTATAGCAGTTTAGGGAGGGTGTTTATTTTAATGGCGTGTATTTTACCAAACCACAAGATATTTAATGAAGTGTGAAGATCTGTATATATTTCTTTAAAGATAATGGGGTAATTGGCATCATATATCTGTTTCCTAAGTTTAGGAATATGAATACCTAGGTACTTTATATGATGTGAGGACCATTTTAAGGGATAATTTAAGATCAGCAAATTTTCCAGTTGCTTGGGCAGTGAGACATTATGAGCTTCACTTTTATTTGCGTTCATTTTAAACCCTGATATATGGCCAAAATTGCTTAATATTTTAAATAGGCTAGGTAAGCTAATTAATGGGTTAGTAACTGGGAGGAGAATATCATCCGCAAATAGGCTTAGCTTAAATTCTTTATTGTCTAACTTGATTCCACTAACATCTGGAGCTTCCCTTAAAGGTATCGCTAGTTGTTCTAAACATAGAGCAAAAAGTAGAGGCGATCAAGGACATCCCTGTCTTGTTCCCCAATCGATCTTAAATAATTGAGACTTGAAACCCTGATATAGGCCCTAGGGGCAGGATATAATGTCATAATGCTTCCTACAAAGTTTTCACTAAGGCCAAATTTAAGCAATGCTTCTTTCATATAAGTCAAATCAATCCTATCAAACGCTTTCTCTGCATCTAAAGATAGTAGCATTAGTGGTAATTTTTTGTCTGAAGCGATATCCATGAGGTTAAAGATTCGCCTAGTATTATCAGGCGCTTACTTACCCGGGATAAAGCCCACCTGGTTCGGATGAATCACGGTCGGCAACAAAGAGGCCAATCTATTTGTTTTGATCTTGGGGTATAATTTGATATCATTGTTTATTAAAGATATGGGTCTAGAACTGCTGCACTGCATCGGGTCTTTGCCTTCTTTATGTATTACTATAATTTTTGCCTCCAGGAATTCAGCTTTTATAGTTTTACCCGAGAGGAACTCATTAAATAGATGTTGGAGGTAAGGTAACAATCTTTCAATTCGTGTTTACATTGAAGAATTTCCTAGAAAATCTGAGGTGAATTCAGAACAGCGACCAGTCTGAAGATCTGACATTTTTTTGTTCATATTGTTTATTTGAGACTGATTAAATTTTTTTGCTATTGAGCCAAGTGTATGCAAACCCCTCGCAATACTGCCTTTTGGGCTGTCCAGCCTCCCATCCCATCTATATCGCCACCTCTATTCAGTGCAAAGTAGTCCACCAATGCGTTATTAATCTTATCTTTTGTCAGAGGATAATTAAGAAGTGCCGGGTTTAATGTCCAAGATGGAGAGCGATCTTTTGGGAGCAAATCACACAGTGACACACTTACAAGGTCTTGGTCAGACCATGAGATGGGATGAATTGTTGAGTCAAATTAGAAGCCATTTGTTGTTGTAGCAATATATAGTCGATGTGTGATTGGGAATTATGTCAGGTTGAGTAAAAGGTGAAGTCCTTCGCTGTTGGATTCATACCCCTCCATGTATCAAATAAGCAATTTTGGTTCAGGATTGATTTAAAAACATTAGTTGCAGTGGGGATTTGTGATGGGATAGAGGGTCCAGATCTATCTCTGAGCGGATCTAGAACTGCATTCATATCTCCTCCTATAACACAAATGGAATGTTGCCAATTGGAAATTAGACTTGAGATTCTGCGAAAGAAAGTGGACTGGTCTGAATTTGGTGCATAGACATTGAGAATTGGTACTGAACTATCGTTAATAATTCCATGAACTGCAGTATATCTGCCTTCAATGTCTTTTTGAGTGTTAGTGTGTTGAAAATTAAGTCTTTTGTGAAGTCAGGCTTTTTACTAGTCTGAAGCAAGATGATCTCCTGGCTGGGACACAAGGAGCAAGAGACTAAGACCTGTTAATTAAGAGCCGATTCCCTGAGAAAAATATGCATATGGGAAAAAAAGACAAAAAGAAGTCAGAGCAGGATAAACCAGGCTTAGACAATTTATGCAACAACTTTGTGATCTAAAATGAGATTCGGAGTTAACTAGCTTACTGGTACCTCAGAGGAGATAGATAATTTTGTTATAGTAACTACGTAAGTGAGTATAGATATATTTCTATGGTACGCTAGGGAAGAGAAAGAAAAGGAAGAAAAAGAGAAAAATAAAAAAGTAGAAATATCAGTAACTTAAATTACTTAGAGGAGAGCAATAGCTCTCGTTGAGCCAACTAGTATCCAGAACAATGAATACTGAGAAGGTATGCCTAAAAATTAAACTATATTTACGCCCTATAGGGGCACTTTTAAAATATTTGGCAACATGATAAGTGACATTGCAAGATAAAACATATGCGTAAACAGGCATATAACTGTGGAAAAAGGAGATAAATGATAGGTAGCACTTCAGGGTACTTCCAATAAGTAGACCAATATGCTTAAGTGAAGTCCCCTAGTATTGATATGTCCATTAGACAAATAATGAGAGGCATATTTAGCTTGGCTTCTCTGACCTCGCCTCTGTTGCGGGGTTGAGTTAGGAAGAGGGTTGAATTTTTTTGGTAGTTGAATGTTCCATGAAGAGAGAAGTGTAACTCCTTCTTCAAAAGATCGAATGGTGTACAATTTCCTCTCCATGGAGATGTTCAGCTGGAAAGGAAAGCCCCAGGTGCATTTCCAACCTCTAGCTAGTACAAGTGAATGAGTTTTAACGTCTTCCTCTTAAATAGGGTTGTTGCAGACAAATCTGAGTAGATACTTGGTTGGGAGCCTTCTACTTCAGGAATACCGGTTCTAGCCACTCTCATAAACTTGTTTTTGGTGGAAAAATAATGAAACCGCGCTCTAACTTCTCTTGGTCGATCAAAGTTGGATGACCAACCTCCCAGCGCTCTGTGGACTCTGTCCACTTTATATTCCTCTTCACACATGTCTGGCAGAAGAAATATGCATAATTCTAGCAAATATTGCGGGAGATCTCTCATAGACTCAGGGAGGTTCCTTATGCAGATAATTTGTCTACGGGATCTGTTCTCTTAATCTTCTTGGACAGACTGTTGAAAAGATTGCTCCTCCTTCATTAGGACCATCTCCTCCTCAAGTCGCATATGTGCATGAAGAAGATCATTGTAATTGTCCTCCAGTGCTTTGTTTTCGAGTCTACTGCCTTTATCTCCGTAGACTATTCCGTTGCCACCTTTTGAATTTCCAACTTGATCTCCGTTCTAAAGGAGGATATCAGTTCCTGCAGGTCTTGAATGTCCGCTTTTGTACTTGGGGCGGATGCCTCCATATTTGATGAAGTGGTATTCTTAGTTGGCGTAGTAGGCGCTTGTAAAGTCCAACGACCAAAACATCTTCAGGGTTCTGAGTTTACTTCAAATAGATGTCACTTTGCTTAAGTAAGTGCCCTCACATAGGGAGGGGGTAGTGGTTTTTACATAGTAATGAGCTCAGCGTGTCCTCTTAAAAAATAACACTGACCACTAATGGTGACAGTTCCTGGAAAATGTATTTATATAGTATTACTCCTTTGGATAATCAAGTTGTCTTGAGTTGTGTCTTTATTTTAGTTTCTGTAGTCAGAGGTAGCCAACCCAAAGATAGCGGATTAGTATTGGTTGCAAGATGTTAAAATAGTCATTGAGAAGTGGAACAACAGTTATACCAATATGGACAGAGGGTATTGAGCTCAATATTCGGAAGCCCTACAAGTTGGGCAACATGCACTTTCATCACTGTTGGGTCTTGATAGCATGTATTTCTACTTTCAGCCAATAGATGGCACTGTTGGGCTTGGTAATGTAGTTCAATAGCAATAGATGGCACTGTTGAGTCTAGGAACTGCACTCTCAGCCAATAGATGGTGCTGTAGAACTTGGTTATACAGTTCAGTAGCAATAGATGGTGCTGTTGAGTCTAGGAACTGTTGTTTTTACATGCAATGGCAAGGTGGAGTACCAAGCCAACTAGTGAGCTTTGTAAGTATAGGTAGTTCCTTTATGCGTAGCAGGCAATAATCAGAAAAGTATTTACACAGTTTATTGATTGCCTGATTTATCAGGATAATAAAAGTTGTGGTTTTGCAAGGAAAGTCATTCATGCATTAATTATGAGAAGTTGTTATTAGGGGTACTGTTTGGGGTGTTGGTTTTGTAAAGCTTATTCCTGTAAAGGTCTCTGTTAACTGAGGCTTGCAGGAAGCTTTCTCACATACCCTTGCATTAGGGCAATATAGGATTCCCCCTCCCCTCAGTCCCCAGTACTTGTATATAGGGTTTTTGCTTCAATGACACCTGCTGAATCCTCCAAAAAGAAAAACAAGTTGTAACAAGGTCCTGCAACAGGGTTTAAAGATGTCTGTCTCTTGCCTCCAAATCTCCTTTTCCTGCTTCAACACATAGATGCCAAATGTGTGTTGTGTTTGGGGTCTGATTCAGATTGTTCCTTCATGAATATCCATCCAGTGCCTTTTACTCCAGTAGATTATTTAGATCTGCTGTTAAAGATGCTGCACAGTTCCAGAGCAATCTAGACTGTTCAGTCACTGTAACCTGATCTTGTAGATCAAATATAATTCAAATTGCTTGGTATTTTCATGTTTTTTAAAGCCTTTTTGCTGTGTTGTTTTCGTCTCAGAATTGTTCTTTCACCCATAGTACGTCCTCTTTAATATAATACATTGTGCTATATAAGACATTCATACAGCATTAAGATATGTTAATTTTTCATCAGTAAAATCCTAGTATTATTTTTAATTGTGGTAAATTCTACTGATTAGTCAACATAAAAAGGGCCCAGAGTAATAAACAGTTGAGTCATATTTTGGCACGTGTTGCTCTTGAGGCATGCTGGGTCACGTGTTTGCTTGTTTACTGTATGAGTCAGCACTCCTGGCCAATTGGTGGAAAGAGTTTGTTCTAAAAACATCTAAGGCTGTGAGTATCTGTTATTTGTGTAGTTCTATGTACATTTTATATTCATAATACGAAGTTGAACAATGCCAAGAAATTGTATTAATCATCCAGACTAATTTTGCTATATTTGTGGTGAGGTGATATTTAAAAATCCTACACGTGGTTTTACTCCACTTATCGAGAAGTGTTATGAACTTTACTTTGGATGTAAAGTTGGTGACCAAGATAAAATATCTGAATTTTCCATCTGCCATCAGGCCAGTGCTGCATAGTGAAGAATTGCCTGTGCCAATGCCTCCGGAAGAAGTTATACTTAGTGAGGATATATATACGGCTTGATCAAACTTTTGAGGCTTCCTGTTCATGGTTACAATCACATTTCCTTACCAAAGGAAATCTCAATGACCTCGTCCAAGACTTGAACCTATCTAAAACACAAGCAGAACTTTTAGGCTCCAGGTTGAAAGGCTGGAATCTTCTCCATAAGGAAACTAAAGTTTGCTTTTTTCAAGATAGGCATAGTGACTTTAAGGATTTATTTTCCCTTGAAGATGAACTTGTTTTTTGCAATGATGTTTAGTCTGTCATGGAAGCACTTTGTCACGAGTACAAAACAGAGGATTGGCGTTTATTTATTGATTATTCTAAAGTTAGCATGAAAGCTGTGTTTCTCCACAGAGGACATAAGTTTCCATCAGTGCCACTACCTCATGCTGCCAATGTCAAAGAAACTTATGAGAAATTGAAAAAATCAAATATGAAGAATACAAATGGAATATCTGTGGTGACTTGAAAGTAGTCATTCTTTTGCTTGGACTACAACTTGGTCACACAAAGTACAGCTGTTTTCTTTGTGAGTGGGACAGCAGAGACCGAAGAAATCATTACACTCAGAAACAATGGCCAAATGAACATCACTAACTCCAGGACAGAAGAATGTTGTCAATATACCATTCGATGATCAAGAAAAAGCGTAGCTACCTCCACTCTATATAAAGCTTGGTCTTATGAAGAACTTTGTCCAAGCGATGGATTAAAATGGACCTGTATTTACATATTTAGGAAAAAAATTCCCAGGCATCAGTAATGCATAGGTTAAAGATGGGATCTTTGTAGGACCTCAAATAAGACAACTGATTAAAGATGAGAACCTTGATAGTCAGTTAAACCAGGCCGATAAGGCTGTATGGAAATCTTTCAAGAGTTTTTGCCAGAACTTCTTAGGGACTCATAAGACAACTACAAAGAAGACCTTGTGATGTAACATGTCTTTGAAAATCCATTTCCTGGATTCGCACATGGATTTCTTCCCAGCAAATCATGTGGAAGTCAGAGATGAACATGGTGAATGATTCCACCAGGACATTTCAAAAATGGAAAAGCGGTACAAGGGCAAGTGGAGTCCAGCGATGCTTGCTGATTAATGTTCAATTCCTTAAGAGGGATGTTCCTGAGAGAAAATATAGGAGAAAATCCTATACTTCTACCTTTTAGGGGAGTTAGTCCTTTACTATGTACGTATTGTAAATGTATGTAATACTGAAAACTTAAAATCATTGTCTCTCAAAATCCTTACGTGATAGAGAAATTCTAAAAATATACTTGTATTCAGCAAAAAAATACTATAATGTTCACCTATTTTGACTTCTGAGACAAAAAAGTAAGCTTTTGTTGACCGTATAATCAATCCAAACCTTCATAACCACCATCAAAGCCGCACTACTACTATCCTCACATAATCTGCACAAATCGATCACACTCGCATAACATCTCCACGTCCTACATCTTAAATATCAACTACTCTCTAAAGTTTGAAATCACGACCACCAGCCATTACATACAAATCATAATCAAGCCAAACCACCATTCCATATACTACATTCCTTGCCTACACCCTGTCGCTAGATGCCCTTCAGCGGACATGCTCAAGGTTGCTCTATTCAAAGTCTCTTTACCTATCCATATCCGATCACTTGTGCCACTTCCAATTTAAAATAATTTCAAACCAAAGAATAAATACACACTACCATTAAGTATTAGCCCCAACATTGAACTTTTTGTAAACAATGTGACTCTGGACATGGAAAAATGATCAAACATTGTCAATATGTCCCACAATTTAACTAAACTTGAGAAATGGCTTTAAGACAATTACAAGAAAATAATGATATAGTCATCAAAAATTCAGATAAAGGTGGCAATATAGTCATTTTAGATAAAAGTGACTATATTATGAAGTGTGAGAGACTCTTAAAAGACAAAAAAAAGCTACAAAAGACTAGAAAAAGACCCTACAGATGACTTTATTGAGGAATTGAGAGACATTTTAAATAGAGGCCTTGCAACAAAGGTTATTAATAAATCAGTGTTTGAATGTTTGATAAATAAAAGTCCCAATATTGCCACATTCTATTGCATTCCTAAAATACATAAAAACTAAAAAAAAAACGCCAGGCAGACTGATAGTGTCTGGCATTGAATGCTTAACTGAAAATCCAAGCAAGTATGTAGATTTAATTCTGCATGACTTTGTAGTTACTTTATCATCCTATGTCAAGGACACAAAAGATGTCTTACTAAAATTGAATGATATTTCGGTCAGTGAAAAGGCACTATTGGTGTTATTAGATGTTGAGTCTCTATACACTAACATACAACACATAAGAGGTATAAATGCAGTTAAATACTAATTATAGAAATCATAATGAGTTTGTGTTGAAATTGTTAGAGTTTGTACTAACGCACAACTATTTTGTTTTTCTGAATAAGTTCTACCACCAAATATGTGGGACAGCTATGGGCACCCCCACATATGCAAACTTATATTTAGGCTGGTGGGAGGAAACATTGGTATTCATCGATGAAATGGACAACTACACTCAACACATTGAATTGTGGGTCCATTTCATTGATGATATCTTACTAGTTTGGAGTGGGAATTCCAAGGAATTGGAAGAGTTTATTGGTGCATTAAATAGGAATGACATGGGGCTATACTTGACATCAGAGATTAATGAATCCAGTATTACTTTTTGGGATTTGAAAATCAACCACAAACAGTTTGTTACAAGCTAATAGCAGTCATCCTAAAGCCTTAGTCTCAGGAATACCTGTGGGACAATATTTAAGAATAAAAAGAAATTGTTCAAGTCCAATGGACTTTGAAAAAGAAGAGAGATCTTCAACAAAACCCTTAAGAATGCATATCAGAAAGCAAAAGATGTTGATAGAGATCTGTTATTGATTAAGAAAAACAAACAATCAAATGATATAGCAAGGTGCATTGGCACTTACAATGGAAAGTGGCATGAAATTAAAAGAATATTCCACAATCATTGGAAGATCTTATCGAACGACAATGGCTTGAACCTTTCCTAAGTAATCAGGCACAGATCACTAGTAGACGCTCCACTAACCTAAGAGATATGCTATCTACAAGTCACTTGGAAATCGACAAAAGTAAAAACTGGCTAAACAAAACTAAAGGCTGCTTCAAATGTCTATCATGCAATGCTTGTAAATATGTAAATAACATCAAAGTATTCTCTTCTAGAGATGGATTTACACATTTTAAAATCAAACAACTACTGACGTGTAAGTCAGTAGGGGTCATATATCTTATGCTTTGCAAATGTGGCATGAGGTATGTAGGTAAAACCTGTAGACAATTCAGACACAGGGTTCTGGAACATATATATAGTATTACAAAAGAATATGACACACCTTATGTAAAAAAAAAATTAAATGGTGATCTTAATAACATCTCTTATAGCCATTGATAGTGTCCAACAAACTATTAGAAGAGGTAATATTGACAACGAGCTTTTGAAAATAGAAGCTCAATGGATTGACACATTAAAAACTAAAAAACCTTGGTGATTAAATGAAGGTTTCACCTTCACATCATTCATTTATTAACTCTATGGTCTGCGTATCCCAGTATTTATTTATTTCAATTCGATCTGAACATTTATATATTCACCTTGTCAGTCTGATAACTTTTGATATATAAAAGTTTTCATAACCCCAATTTTTCTAACATCTGTGACCCAATATATTGATGGACTATGACAACAATATGAAGATAAAGTCTTGTTCATATTGTAGGAAAATCTAGGCCATGTATATAATATGGACAAAGTAATGACCACAGTGAATTTGTATTATTTGTTACTTAATGAACTTAATGAACATGTATCACATAAGAGTGAAATATAAGGAGTATATTATATGCATACCATTTATGTCCGTAAAGAAGATTGTCCAATATGATTGAATTTATTTTCTCTTATATGACTAAAATAGGACTATAATATAGACTGGACAATAGGCTCTCTAAGGTTATGGAAATAAGAGATATATTATATATATATTTTCAATACTTAGAACTTTGGTTCCTATAATGATATATATAATTCGACCAGCAACTAGTGCCATCATGCCCTTTGTTTGAGTATTTGTTTAATACTTAATATGTCAAATACCTTTAAGCAATACTCAATATTTTTATATTTATATAACAATAGATTGATGGACATATTTAGAATGGAATTCACAAATATTTTAATATCATCAGTATTATGCATTCCCTCCTTATATTATGGAATTATATGTATTTTGTTCTCATAGTTCTACAAGATGTATCATTACTCATAGGTTAATATCCTTTATAGGATTTCTACTATAGTGTCATTTCTATATTGTAATACTAGTTTTCCTTTATTATATTGCTCATCAATTATTCATTTTTATCGTAATTATAAGCTTTTTGGTTTTAATCTTTATGTCTCCACGGTAATGTAATGGCTTAAATAGTCCTCCGTTTGACTTGTTGGTAACATGATGAAATTGTTTAGAAACGTGCGTCGGGTTGCACGTTACGTGACGCTGCGACGCTGACGCATAGGCAGAGTTCATGGAGCTAGGGGCTGCGCCTCTTTCCCTCATGGGCCCATAGCCTTACCAATTGACTCTATAAGTCCTAATTTCCTTTTCTAAGACCACTAGTATTTAGAACAATATGGAATAATAAGGAATACTATGCCAACTAATTTAATCAGGAACATGGACGCCACAGTCTTTTATAATATAATCGGAAGCTCCAATGCATTGGTAGTTTTAAAAGTGGTCTTATACAATTACTAGGACCTTTTGCATTCACTATCAGCATTTTATGTATTCCTATAGGCCACCTTATCTAAATATCTGACACTCAGCACTTTGATATATTCATAAAAATGTTTTTTGGGGTATATCCGTTCGGTATTTGGCACTTTAATATCCATCATATTTCCGATTATGTGATTTAGCATGATCATTATTTGCACTCAGCACTGTTCACTTTTTTTACTTTGTGCAATATTTATTACAGCAATTTTCCCACAGTTGCTTACAGCACCTAGCACCTTATAGCTGGATCACATATTCAGTGCCCATATAGGATTATCAACAAATACAGTTGCAAGCAAAAGTATGTGAACCCTTTGGAATGATATGGATTTCTGCACAAATTGGTCATAAAATGTGATCTGATCTTCATCTAAGTCACAACAATAGACAATCACAGTCTGCGTAAACTAATAACACACAAAGTACTAAATGTTGCCATGTTGTTATTGAACACACCATGTAAACATTCACAGTGCAGGTAGAAAAAGTATGTGAACTCTTGGATTTAATAACTGGTTGAACCTCCTTTGGCAGCAATAACTTCAGCCAAACGTTTCCTGTAGTTGCAGATCAGACGTGCACAACGGTCAGGAGTAATTCTTGACCATTCCTCTTTACAGAACTGTTTCAGTTCAGCAATATTCTTGGGTTGTCTGGTGTAAATCGCTTTCTTGAGGTCATGCCACAGCATCTCAATCAGGTTGAGGTCAGGACTCTGACTGGGCCACTTCCGAAGGCATAGTTTCTTCTGTTTAAGCCATTCTGTTGTTGATTTACTTCTATGCTTTGGGTCGTTGTCCTATTGCAACACCCATCTTCTGTTGAACTTCAGCTGGCGGAAAGATGGCCTTAAGTTCTCCTGCAAAATGTCTTGATAAACTTTGGAATTAATTTTTCCTTCGATGATAGCAATCCGTCCAGGCCCTGACGCAGCAAAGCAGCCCCAAACCATGATGCCCCCAACACAGTACTGCACATTTGGGATGAGTTTTTTTTTTTTTTTTTAAACATCTTTTTATTAAATGGAGTTTGCGTCAGAACAGAAGTGGATTAATACATTTCAACCATTGGTGAGCAAATATATGCAATGTTCATAGTAGCCATACTTATTGCATCATATTTATCTAGTACATATAGGAATTCCTTTATAATTGTTGTGCTTGGAATTGTACCACATTGCTTAACATCACCTAGATATCCTTTGGTGTTCTCCAAATTTTTTTTTTCCTTTTATATTGTCTTCTAACATTTTATTATTTACACAAGTTAAAACAAAAATACAATCAATTATCAACTGGGGAGAGAGGGGGGGGGGGGAGAAAGGGTAGGTGGGGAAATAGCACACTCACCGTCTCGAGTAACACTGGTCGCAAGTAGGCTCTGGGGCCCCATCCGTCGCCCCCGCGGCCCTCCGGCCCATCCCCACCCCGAGGCTGGGGTCTGAGCTAAACTGTGGCACTATGTGGGGAGTCCAGCTAGGGAGACCAGATATCCAGAAAGCTAGGATAGCTGTGTTGCATGTAATGTGTCAATTTTTCATTAATCATTATAAAGTTAATCCTGGTAATGACATCATTTAGATTTAGTGTAGGGGTTCTCCAGTGTCTGGCAATAGTATGCTTAGTGGCTAAAGTAAAATACTGTAAGAGTGCATTACACTTGGGGGATATGTTCTCTGCCTTCCCTCCTAACAGGCAAACCTCTATTGTGGGTGTTAGTGGGCTATGTATTAGTTGTGAAAATAGTTGGAACACGTTCCCCCAGAGAGCTTGTGCCTTTGTGCAGTGCCACCAAATGTGGCTAAAATCTCCTGTAGCTTGGCAGCCCCTAAAGCAAAGTCTATTTATCGTCGGGTTAATTTGGTGCATTCTGGATGGGGTGAGATAGGTTCTGTGGAGGACTTTGATTGAGACCTCTAGTAGGCTATGGGTAAGTGAGCCCTTGGTCAGATTTCGGCTAATCCTATGCCAAGTTTCTATAGTCAGTTCCCTGCCTAGGTCTTGTTCCCAGTGTGCCATACAGGCGGGTTTCTGTTTAGGTTTGGTATTGTTAAAGCTGGAATACAAGAGACCCAGGGTGCCTCTAGAGTTGGGAATATTCTTACAAATTGTTGATAGCCAGCACTGTTTTGGTGGGCCCCAGTCTTTTGTCAGGGATTCTAACCAATGTCTGATTTTCCTATAATTCCATAGTTCCCCTGTATGTATGTTAAAGTTAGTTACCAGTTGTTCGTGATTTACCTCTCTATCGTCATGATACCACGCCCCTATTCTGTTAAGGTCACTAGAGAGCCACCACCTTTTTGAGATTGAGCTCAAGGTCGTCTCAAAGTCTGGGAAAGATTTTATAGAAGTCATAGGGGTGATTGGTGGCGCTAGTTGGTGTTTGGTACAAGCCCAGGTCCACACCGATGCCGTGAGTTTGATCATCGGGTTGGTGAGGTACTTTTTGTTTTTCATTTTATGAATCCCCGGGTCCCAGATCAGCGTGTCCCAGGAGTGGGGTCTAAGTTCCCAGTTCTCCATAAAGACCCATATGGGTTGATGTGTCTTTGTGTGGGTTAGTGGCAGGAAGGCCAACTGGGCTGCTTTGTAGTAAAGCCTGAGGTTTGGGCAGGATAATCCCCCTTGGTTTTTGTGCTTATACATCATCTGCCTAGCAATCCGTGGGGCTTTATTGCTCCAAATAAATTTAAATATTATATTCTGCAATCTGTCTAGATCTTTGAGATCTAGCGGTAGGGGAAGGGTCCTGAAAAGGTACAATATTTTGGGCAGAATATTCATCTTGGTGGCCGTGATGCGGCCCGTCCATTATATGTTTAGCTTTGACCAGCTTTGTATATTCTTTGTTAATTTCTGAAGCAATGGGGGGTAGTTTGCTTTGTATATTCCCGCTACCCTCCTTGTAATATGAACCCCTAGATATTTGATTGATGTTTTTGGCCAGGAAAAGTTATAAGTCCTTTGCAATTCTGTAAGATCTGTCAATGGTATTCCTACATCTAAGGCCTCGGTTTTCTCCAGGTTAATTTTTAGCCCCGATATCTCCCCAAAGTCACGTAATACCGTCAGCAAGGCCGGGATCGAGCTCTTGGGGTATGTCAGAGTGCATAGGAGGTCATCCGCAAACAGGGAGCATTTGAGGTCTTTGAGGCCCCTTATGTTTGCGGTGCATCAGATTTTTTGGGCCAAAGGTTCCATGGCCAGCGCAAAGAGTAATGGAGACAGGGGGCACCCCTGTCTTGTTCCTCTCCGTATGTCTATAGTCTCCCTGTTTGGCCCTGGTAGTTTTAGTGCCGCCTGGGGCAGATGATAATAAGAGCGTAGCAGATTTATGAAGCGTCCTTTGAAGCCAAATTTGGCCAGTGTCGCGTGTAAGTAGGGCCACTCTGCCGTGTCAAAGGCCTTTTCAATGTCAAGGGCCAAGACACAAAGCGGGATACCATCCCTTTGCGCCAGATGTAGTACATTTAAAGTTTGTCTAAGATTGTCTGCTGCTTGTCTGAATGGGATAAAGCCCGTCTGGTCTTTATGTACTAGTTCCGGTAGGAACTTGGAGATCCTGTCCGCCATTATCTTTGCTAGCATCTTAACATCTCCGTTTAGGAGGGATATTGGGCGGTAGTTTTTGGCCTCCAGGGGGTTCCTGCCCTCCTTAGGGAACACCACCAAGTCAGCCCTATTGAGTTCAGGTGGCATGGCTTCTCCATTCAGAATGGAGTTGAAAAGCCTGCATAGATAGGGGGCTAGAAGCCCAGCATATGTTTTATAGTAGGAGTTTGGGAACCCATCTGGGCCCGGGGCTTTACCTAATTTGAGATTTTCAATAGCTCTGAGTACCTCCTCTATTGATATGTCAGAGTTAAGCATGCTTATGTCCTGTTCCGTGGCCTTGGGTAGATCTAAAGATGTCAGATAGGATTGGGTCGCATCTGGGCCTTGTAGGATAGTTGCAGCATAGATTTTTTGATAGAAAGCCGCAAAAGTCTTTTTAATTTCTGTTTGGCTTACTGAGGGATACCCATTTGCGGTGTTAAGCTTTAAAACTTTTTGCTGAAGGGGTCTAGGGTTCAGTCTCCTAGCTAGAAGGGAGCTAGGTTTGTTCGCCTTCGTATAGTATAGGTGGGTGGTGCGCCTCAGTGCTTTGTCTGTCCGCATTGAGAGAGCATTGTCGAATTCCAGTCTACATCTATCTATTTGATGTCTTGTTTGAGGAGAGGGGTTAGTCTGGTTATGTCTCTCTAGTCTTTGGAGTTCTTTTCTGATCTCTGTTTCCCTCTGCAGGCATTGCTTCTTAAAGGCCGAAGCAAGCTTAATATAGGTGCCACGTATATACGCCTTATGGGCAGTCCAGATCCAGCCCATCCCTACGTCTGTAGTGTCATTGATGTCAAAGTATAGTCGTAGGTCTTTCTCTACTTGGCTATTGAATGTGGGGTTGTGTAGTAAAATTTTATTTAGCCTCCAGATAAAAGGGCTTTTCTGGGTCTCGCCAAAGTCTATTGTCAGGGTCACCGCCGAATGATCCGACCATGGGCATACATTAATTTCGGCTGATCTAGTCATATCAAAAATTGGCGCGCTTACTAGTATTGTATCGATTCGGGAATAAGATCCATGTACATGCGAGTAGTGAGTATATTCCCGTCTGGTTGGGTGATGCCCTCTCCAGGCGTCCACTAAGCCTATAGCGTTTAATAATCTCTTAATTTGTTGCATTTTATTTGTGTACCGACCCCAGTCTAGGCCCCTAGATCGATCTAAGAGAGAATCTAATGTCAGATTGAGGTCTCCCCCTATTATCAGTTTTTCATGGGCGTTAGATTCAAGTACTCTCAGGATTTTTAAAAGAGTTTTGTGTGGAGATGTCGTCGGGGCATAAATGGATACTAGCGTCAGCTCTGAACCTAGAATTGTGCCGGATAGAATAATGTAGTGTCCCTCTTTGTCAATTATTTTAGAGGTGATCTGGAATGGAAAATTGCGGTGTATTAGTATTGATGTCCCCGCTTTTCTGGTGGGTTGCGTAGCTGAGTAATAGTTTGGGTATTCTTTATCCAAGAATGAGGGTATTTTGTGTTGGGCAAAATGTGTTTCCTGCAAGAACAGGACAGAAGGCTTTATATGCTTGTAATAAAGGAAAGCTTTTCTCCTTTTGTACTGTGAATTGAACCCTTTTACATTGTGTGTGGTAAAAGCATATTCTACACTGGCCATCGGGTAAGTCTGAGTATGTGTTGTTGAGAGCCTGTCAACTCACCCCATGTCCCGGATTGTGCAGGAGGGACCAGAGAGCCAGGGAGCACCAGAAGGAGCCTCCAGGCCCCGTTCCAGGCCAATGTCTTCTCATGCCGGATAGAGCGTGCTGGGGTGGGAGGGGAAGGGAAAAAAGAAAGTTCATAAACAACATTAACCGTAATACATATACACTTACTCCTACGCCAGTCAAAAATTCTGGCATCTGTCGGGGGTAGGACTATGGGAGGCAATCGTCCTATAATCCCCTGTTGGAGGGGTATATATAAGGAACCCATTACATAAAATTAGTTCCTTGTAGCCACTGAGGGGCAACTCATTTAGATCTAACTATAGAGTCTAATAGTCTGGGAAGAGATGAAGGGAAAGTGTCATGGTCTTATCTATAAAAGCTAGTTGGCCTTCTACACTCAGATTGTCTCTTGGATTATGATAAGGTTTTGGAAGGTTCTTTTTTTGTTTATGTCACCCTACGTTTCTGATTCGAGTGGTAACGTGCCTCAAATTTTAGGTTTCCAGTGGGCCTCTATTTCCCCTAGTGTCGTCTTCTTTTGGTTTGGGTGGTTCCCTGCTAGTTCATCAATGGGGGCTTCAGTATGGTAGTAAAAAGAGCTCTTGTGAGGCCTGCCTTTATGTTATGTCCTCTGTAGGGGGGTAATAGGTCTCTAATTTTCAAGTGGGTAGCCATCTTTCCCTGTTTACTTCGTCTCTTGTTAAAAAAAAAAAAAAGGCTTCCCATCGACTCTTGCCTTAGTGTTTAAGTTTGGTGAGTGTCAGTGTTGTCTTCCTTTCAAGTCTAGTTATGGGAAGTTTTGTAGCTATATTCTCAGGCTAAGACATTTGTAAGGAACAGTAACACCCAGCAATGACTTTTGAACTGTGATTAAAATGACAAAAGATAAATCTGATACAAATTAGCCTTAAATTCAACAACAAATCATGAATGATTAAACCCTTTGTAAATCAGTCCGATTGTTATGGTACTTCAGGTAGCTCTAAGGGCACCTTCAGGTATCTGCCCAGTTCTAGTAGTGGACTTGTGGCTCGTAGGCGTTTCCCGCGAATTTGGGGAAGAGCTCTGATTGCCTTTATTCTGTACTTTAGTCCACTGTTTGGTGGGCGCAGTAGTATTGTTTTGTCTGTGATCCCTCTCTGCGTTGTTCGGTGGATTAGGTGCAAGTCCGATAGTAGTGAGGTGAGAGCGGCATTCCTCCAGGGAGCGGGCTGAGTACATCTTGCCCTTATGTTGAAAAGATACCACAAATGGAAATCCCCATCTATATGGGATTTTATGTGTGTTCAGAATCTCTAGGGCTGGCTTCATTTCCCTGCGCCTGGTCAGTGTGATCGGAGAAAGATCTGAGAACAGCAGTATTGTTGCATTGTCTGGGCCCCTGATGTTTTGCTTTTTTCTGGCTGCCGCCAGGATCAGGTCCCTGGCTTGTTGTCTCAGGAATCTAATGATCACATCTTTCGGTACGTCTGGGTTTCTGGGTGCCCCTAGAGCTCTGTGGGCCCTCTCTATCTCCCATACTGACTCTGGTATTTCCGGAATAATGCCCTTGATGGTGTCTTTCAGGTAAGGCGTCAGGTCTTGTACTGCCTTCGGAATCCCTCTCAGTCTTAAATCATGGCGGCGCGACCTGTTTTCTAAGTCCTCAAATTTATCTTCTAGGGTTTCCACTCTGGAGTAGGTCTGCGAGTGTAGCGCTCTGTCCCTCTCCTGGGCTTCAGCATTCTGGTCTACCATTTCTTCCAGAAGGTGGGTTCTCTGACCCAGGTCATTTATGTACTTTCTGATAGCATTCACAGTCTTTTCAGTATATGCCTGGAACATTCGTTCTATCAGGGCTATGGATCTCGGTGAGAGGTCCATGTTGCTTTGGGTTGCACCCAGGTACTCCTGGTCCTCAGAGTTGTCTGAGTGCTCTGAGTTCGCTTCTTGGGCGGTTGGGATGAGGTTTTGATGTTGGTGTGCCGTGCCTCTTTTTCTCCAAACATAGTGTTGTGTGTTTCTTCCAAACAACTCAACTTTGGTTTTATCTGTCCACATAATATTTTGCCAGTACTGCTGTGGAACATCCAGGTGCTCTTGTGCAAACTGTAAACGTGCAGCAATGTTTTGTTTGGACAGCAGTGGCTTCCTCTGTGGTATCCTCCCATGAAATCCATTCTAGTTTAGTGTTTTACGTATCGTAGATTCGCTAACAGGGATGTTAGCGTATGCCAGAGACTTTTGTAAGTTTTTAGCTGACACTCTAGGCTTCTTCTTCACTTCATTGAGCAGTCTGCGCTGTGCTCCTGCAGTCATCTTTACAGGACGGCCACTCCTAGGGAGAGTAGCAGAAGTGCTGAACTTTCTCCATTTATAGACAATTTGTCTTACCGTGGACTGATGAACAGCAAGGCTTTAGGAGATACTTTTATAACCCTTTCCAGCTATATGCATGTCAACAATTCTTAATCGTAGGTCTTCTGAGAGCTCTTTTGTTTGAGGCATCATTCACATCAGGCAATTAGCCCTTGCCTGTCTTAGCAGACAAAAACATGCATAGCTTCCAACCAAACATCCAACTACATGGGGAGAGGGGGGTAAACACAAATATATATATATATATATATATATATATATATATCACATATATAGTTGTGAGCATGCAGGGCGTTGCTAACGCTGCGGGCTCGCATAGTGAGCCCGTGGCCCTCGCAAAGCGAAGGCGCTCATCGCGAAGCGAGGGCCTCAGTTGCTGGCATGGAGCGCCAAAGGCGCTCCATGCCAGCAACTGCGGACCTCCCAAAATTTACAGAGTTATGAAACAAAAACAAAAACCATAACGACCTCGCAAAAAAACGCCCCAAACCCGCACACATGAATACATGAAAAACACAATAAATACACACAACAAATACATAAAAAGCTTACCTACAGCAAGGGGGGGCACTCAGGACCTCGAAAACTGAAGTTACACCTCAATTTAACTCCAAATAAAAGAGTTTAGACACCCGAAAATCCCCTAAGCGAGAGAAAAAATGGCCAGCGAAAAAAACGAAAACGAGGCTACAGCTGTCTAATGACGCAAAACACCACCAAACACCTACGTATTTCCCCAAAAAGTCGGACGACATCCGAAAACAAGGACGCAAAATCAGCCACAGCCGCATACCACACATTAGGCGCCATTTTAGAACACTAATTTATACAATCCGGAAGTACACAGCTACCCTAACGGATTTGCCTCGAGCACACACACTATTACACTTCACACATTCATGACGCTTACACAGCAGCTCCACAGCACTGATGCTGCAGCAACATGAAAACAGATTGCCAGCTCTTTAACACAATGCTTCCTGCATATATTACTTCACAATAGGTAAAGTATATTCATTTCTTATTTTATTAATTATTCATTGGCATACCAAAAAAAAAAAACAACGCTGCTCATAGCACACAAACAACCAAGAGCCTCGCAATGAGCGCCGAAGGATCTTAAAACATTTTTTGCACCCAAACAACATTACCTGCCTTACAATCCTATTGCCGTCATTTTTTGACGGGCAAGTCGCTAGTTCCTAATATTTGTCACTGTGGCATCCTCTAGAATTGCTTGGTAGTCACTGGTCCCTTTGTGCCATAAATATATTTTCTAAGCACATAAATGAATATATTTACTTTTAATTAAAGGGTCAGTGTTCGCACATTTTATGTTAAACCTATTTTTACCAAAGCGAAGAAAAAAATGTCAGGCGAAAAAAATTAAAACAAGGCTACACGACCGTGGACCGCGCAAAATACTGCCAAACGTGTAGCACTTTTCACATCACACTACAACCTACAACATACACTATTACAAAAGCCGGAAAATGCTCACGAGAGGCGTACCACATTAATAAAATTATGACTATACAATGCCTCTTTACACAATAAACCAGCGCCTTTACCTCGCGCACGCAGCCTATTTAGAATGCACACTTGGAACATTCATTACACTTTATAAGCACGGCACCAACACTCACAATGTATATTATATGCAGACGGAAAATACAGATTGTTAGCTCTTCAGCCTATTGCTCGCTGCATATATGAATTATAAAAGATGAAAGTATATTAATTTACTAAATTTAATAAATCATTCATTATTACTTAACTACATATACATAGCAATATATATCTCTCTAAGAGGACCAAAAGTACACAACAGGAGAGGCTCGCAATGAGCGCCGAAGGTCCTCACAGTACAAAATGGTTTACATTCTGTGTCAAACAGCATTCCCATGGCTTTAAATTGTATTGCCCCATCATTTTTGACGGGCAAGTCGCTAGTATATATATATATTGCTGTTGTTTAGTCGTTCATTCGTGTCCAACTCTCCGTGACCTTATGGACTGCAACACGCCGGGCATATCTATATGCACTGCACCTCTGAGTTCCATCAAGCACATGTTTGAGTGCCTTCAATCTTTCCCAATTTCAGATTTTTCTCTAAGGAATCCTGGCTTCTCATGATATGGCCAAAATATTTGAGCTTCATATTCTTGACCAAGCAGTATACAACTAGGATTCGTGCAATCTGAACCTATTAAACACCATCGCCAATCAGACAAGATCTACCAAGTGCTAAGGCTAAACCTTGGTTATGGTCACATTCTACCCAACCAGCACACCCAATAACAGGATAGGGAATACCTAGGAAATAAAGCTTCTTGATGAGTCGGGGGATAGTTCAATGTCTTGAATCTAGAAAAGGAGTAAACTTCTATGTGAGAGTAATATTTCCGATATCATCAAATTATATAATTTATGGAAAAGAACAATTAGTGAGTGTAAATAAACATTTATTTCAGAAAAAAGAGGATAGACACTCCACTTAATTGTTGAACCCTTATCTATTAGTTTAAGGAAGATCTATTTAGTAGTAGTGTCTATCCACTTTTTTCTGAAATATATGGTCCAATGTCTACCAGATGATTGGCTTGCTGTGTTGATGAAGCCTTACCGGGAGATGATACAGCCACTGATTAAGTACTTTCTGCATCAGAGTGATTTGGGTCTGCCATTTTAAGTGACCTGAAATAGAAAATGTGAAGAGAAATCAGGGTGAGGTTATGAAAGAATCGAACCTGATGTTGACTCAAACTGTGCTCCAAATCTGCAACTTGTGAATAGAGTGTCTTATGTTTACACTGCAATAGGTAAAATCAGCGACTTAATCCAATTGAAATTTGAATCGAATGAAGGCGACAATTAAATTAATGATGCTTGTATTTATGTATAAACAAAACATCAAAGTCAGAGGTTCTCAATCAGAGAGCGAACTAAACTTAATTGGTTAGTTCTATGGACATGGTAACCCACTCTGAGAGCAACCTCTTTTAGGTTACGTGTGCCCTTCACAGGGAGAAATATCCTGTAGTATATCAGTCTGGTCTCACTCACTAGAGTGACCCAGCCCCGAAATACCAGGCAATTCTACCCTGAACAGGAGAAACAGCAAACCACAGACGTATGTTTCGGCCTTCATTGGTCCTCGTCAGTGAGGTGCAGCTGAACTCCCTAAGGTGTAGTATGTATGCGTGGTGTTTCAATTTGTTTTTCAGGCTTTCCTCTGTCCTGAAACATGGTAGATGTGACCATGATTCTTCAGCAATCTGAATTTTCCCTTCAGGCTTTTCTGTTTTACATTTGATAACTTGAAGGATGTCTTCAAAACGGGGAAAGTCCCTGCCAGGGACAGGATAAGGAAGGCTAGTGACCACTGGTGCAGTTATTGTCCTCTATTTCCATGTACCTTCAGTGTTGCTGTGCTTGTAGGGTAGCTAATCGCGGTTCCATGAACATATGCTATGCCTATTTTATTAGATGTTTTTATTTCAGTAGGCTTTATGATTTTACATCAAAAGGAGTTATTTTACTTCCTGAATCAAATAATACTATGGCTTCTTTACCATTAATCTTTATGGTTTTAGTACATTGATGAAACATTTCGACCACTCTCACCAAGTTGATCAGATTATAATTCAAGTAGTGCTATGATGTATTAATAGTCACTTATGTCACTCAAAGTGGAAAGAAAGGACCTGAATCACATTTACGAGACACACAGATCTGATTCTTTTTTTTTGCTGTAATATGTAAAGAGAGATCCGTTTTTAGCACTAAAGCTCCAGAGTTCTCCAATTAGGAATGTAAATGCATTGCCCCCGAGTCATGTAACATAGGGGCTTGTGTACCGTGGAGTGACATGATGACATGAGGCAGAAGGTAATTAGACTGTAAAATGGGTCAGATGCATCTTCCAACATTTTCTTGTATCTAAATCACATAGTAATACAAAACCGTAGTGTTTCACAGTCCAATTCATCACAAACACTGAAATTACTAATTTGTTGACTGTGTTCCATTTATACAGTTTCAGTATAAATAATTCATATTTTCAATTGTAGAGTATTTGTGCATGACATTATATACTTTTACAGTGTAGAATGGGTACTGCAGTGCATTCTGGGAACCTGCCAGAAACATGCAAATGTGCCCACAAAGGCTTATGTACAAGCCAGGAAACCTACCGTGGACAGCTGTTTCAAGGTTACTGCCTCTCATCAGCGTAGGGCCATTTCACAGCTAGTGTAGTAGATTTTATGGGGAGGTAGTTTACCACATCAATCATACATACATATACTGTATATATATATATATATACATATATATATATATATATATATATATACACAGTTCCTTGCAAAAGTATTCGCCCCCCTTGACTTTTTACCTATTTTGTTACATTACAGCCTTAAGTTCAATGTTTGTAAATCTGCAAATTATGTGATGGATCAGAACACAATAGTCTAAGTTTTTGAAGTAAAATGAGAAAAATATATACATAAAACTATTTTTTAGAAATAGAAAACCGAAAATTGGCATGTGCGTACGTATTCACCCCCTTTGTTATGAAACCCATAAAAAGCTCTGGTGCAACCAATTACCTTCAGAAGTCACATAATTAGTGAAATGATGTCCACCTGTGTGCAGTCTAAGTGTCACATGATCTGTCATTACATATGCACACCTTTTTTGAAAGGCGCAGAGTCTGTAACACCTAAGCAAGAGGCACCACTAACCAAATACTGCCATGAGGACCAAGGAACTCTCCAAACAAGTAAGGGATAATGTTGTTGAAAAGTAAAAGTCAGGGTTAGGTTATAAAAAAATATCCAGATATTTGATGATCCCCAGGAGCACCATCAAATCTATCATAACCAAATGGAAAGAACATGGCACAACAGCAAACCTGCCAAGAGACGGCCGCCCACCAAAACTCACGGACCGGGCAAGGAGGGCATTAATCAGAGAGGGAGCACAGAGACCTAAGGTAACCCTGGAGGAGCTGCAGAGTTCCACAGCAGAGACTGGAGTATCTGTACATAGGATGACAATAAGCCGTACGCTCCATAGAGTTGGGCTTTATGGCAGAGTGGCCAGAAGAAAGACATTACTTTCAGCAAAAAACAAAATGGCACATTTTGAGTTTGGGAAAAGGCATGTGGGAGACCCCCAAAATGTATGGAGGAAGGTGCTCTGGTCTGATGAGACTAAAATTGAATTTTTTGTCCAACAAAGAAAATGCTATGTCTGGCACAAACCCAACACATCACATCACCCAAAGAACACCATCCCCACAGTGAAACATGGGGTTGGCAGCATTATGAAGTGGGGATGTTTGTCAGCAGCCGGGACTGGGAAACTGATCAGAGTTGAGGGAAAGATGGATGGTGCTAAATACAGTTCTCTGAGAACTATCAGCAAGCCTATTGGGGCACCTGTAACAGAAAGAGCCAGTTTATCTGTCCCCTCAAACCATGAATTTAGGACAGTTTGCTGGACTATGAAGTAGACAGGTCTGAAGAGTGGGAAGAGGAAGATCCTGAGAAGTTGCTGTCCCATAGTGAAGGTGATGATGATTAATATAATGATGATGCAGCTATAGAGGCGGCATGAATTGATTGAGAAATTGCAGAATGAGTTTGAGTAGTTAGGACCCAACAAGCACAAAGTCAGAGATAGCCAGAAATGTCTGGATCAGTTTTGTCTGGGAGAGGTGGAAAACCTGCAGAAAGAGCTGAGGAAGGGAGTCAAAAAAGCTTCAAGTGTCACAGAGTTTGACCAAGTGTTACACAGATTGGCAGCAGAGAGTAGCTATCTGAGCCAGACACCAAGCCCCATCTGGTAGTGTTGAATGATGTGGAAGTTTTGTTGAGGGGGAGAGAAGCCAAACTTGATAAGATAGTGAATGTCCTCAGCAGTGTGGAACAGGAGATGGTAAATCTAAAATTAGAGAAAAAAAAAACAGAAAACAAAGAGCTATACAGTATATATATATATATATATATATATATATATATTTATATATATATATATATATATATATATATATATATATATATATATATATATATATATACAGGAATACTCCGTTTAGTGATGTACATAGGTTCCTGCATGCAGGAGCGCTATGTAAATCAGTTATAAATGGGGCATATTAATGCCATAGAGCTGAAACAGTGCTATGTCGGGGAAAAAAAGCGCAACGTGGGGAGTTAAATAAATGTAAACGCGATTTAGGGCCAAAACCTGGCTATCGTTTGATTTAGCGCTAAACAGGGAACTTGAAACAGAAACCGCACTATACCGAATCAGCGCTATACAGGGAAATGAAAAGCGGCATATACCTAAATATATATATATATATATATATATATATATATATATATATATATATATATATATACTATATATACACACAGTAGACTTTCAGTTTATCGGACCAATGGTAGATGCCGAATAAATGTAGTTTCTGGCCTAGATTAGCTGCACATAGAATGCTCTGCTAAGTATATTTGTCAGTGAGGGCTGTTCTAGCAGCAGCAGATTTCACTCCTCAGGTATGTTCGGCTGGAGGGTGCGGTGCTGAACCCGGGGAATGTAACGCCAACACTGCACTCATGCCTGTCTGCTTCCAGGTAAAACAAAAATTCTGGTTGCTTGAGAGTTCTGGTTGCTTGAGTTCTGGTTAACTGAGAGTCTATTGTATATATATATATATATATATATAAGTAAAAGTATTCACCCCTCTTGGCCTTTTTCGTGTTTTTCTTGCCTCACAACCTGGAATTAACATGGATTGTTTGAGGATTTGCATAATTTAATTTACAGAACATGCCCACAACTTTGAAGATTTTTTTTATTGTCAAGCAAACAACAAATAGGACAAAATAACAGAAAAAGTTAATGTGCATAACTATTCACACCCCTAAAGTCAATACTTTGTAGAGCCACCTTTTGCGGCAATCACAGCTCCAAGTCGCTTTGGATAGGTCTCTATGAGCTTGCCACATCTTACCACTGTGATTTTTGTCCATTCCTCTTTGCAAAACTGCTCCAGCTCCTTCAAGTTGGATGGTTTGCGCTTGTGAACAGCAATCTTTAAGTCAGACCACAGATTGTCTATTGGATTGAGGTCTGGGCTGTGACTCGGCCATTCCAACACATTTACATGTGTCCCCTTAAACCACTCAAGTGTTGCTTTAGCAGTGTGTTTGGGGTCATTGTCCTGCTGGTAGGTGACCCTCCGTCCTAGCCTCAAATCACGCACAGAGTGGCCCTTGCGGGCTTCTACCTTTTCTTCCCTTCCTTCAACCACAGCTCTTTGAGATCTCCTGGGGAAGGGACCTTTGTAAAGTCTGCTCATACAAACCCATTGTATCACTTTATCACTGTGTGTGTGTGTGTGTAGCTGGTGGCGTGGCCAAAGCTATGTCTTCTTTGTCTGCTTAGATGGCCAAGGAACAATAAAGGATTTTGGAATAATGGGAGAGAAGGGTGGGTGACTGGAATGGACGTGTAATTGGAGATTCTTTAGGAGGCTATTTAAAGGGGCATGGGGAAGGGATGCTCCCACAATCCCAGGTGATTACCTGTTATTTGAGGTCAGCTCCCTCTCCCCTTGTGGTGTGGCAAAAGCTATGTCCTCTTGGTCTGTTTAGAGGACCAAAGATTAATTAAGATTGAATTTTATCTGCTGAGTCTTTTCAATTCTATTGTAGCAAGTGGACTCCCAACAACCAATTGTTTTAATTATATGAACAGGGGTGTGATTCTTAGAGGCAACTGTAGCAACCTATATTCTGAATGAATGGCCAGAGCATGAAAATGGATTGTGGCCTAATCTTGTGAGAATGAGTCTGATGTAGAGTACCACAGTGGTAGTGGAGTGTGGAAGTACTGGGAAGTGGATGATATAGGGGTTTATAGTATTAGGTGATAGAAATGGGTATGTGGCTAGTTTTGGTGGAATTGAGTTTGAAAATACAGTGATCTTGTATAAATGACGTGTCCTTCTTGGTAAGGTAGCATGTTTAAGGAGGTGAGATATTAAACTCACTAGGCCTGAGTAATCCAAAAAAGGTAATCTTTGGTGGAGGCCATGGTGGAGAGAGAAGTGATTAAACCAAAAAGAGAACAGGGACTGGGATAGGGGGGCAAATATCACACAAAAGTTTATATAAGTATAGTCTCTCTTCAAAATAATGGTGAGACTCTAATTGGTAATCACTTGATTCTCCTTAATACTAAAAGTAAAGATACATTATTGCTGGATACTTGGCTATCAGCTACTAGTGTAATTGTAGACAAAATTACTGGCAGAAGAAAACTAGTTGATAACTCCTTTAGGTACTAACTCAGAAACAGAGAGTTTGGTCAAGAGTTATACCAATAATACTTAACTTTTATTGGGTTTATATTAAAAACCAAAGTGCACAATCAAACCAATATAAAATACTATGATAAAAAAAAATTGTACAACATAGAGTTCTCGAACTGTGGTAGCCGGTCCACTTAAACTAATGTATGATAGGGTTCCCTACAATAAATAAGCACCTAATTAGTTGTATATTAATTAACAAGTGACTGTCTTAGTAACCAAAAACGTTCGTATATCAAAAAGTACAGAGCCTGAGGCAACAGTAAGAAAGTGATATATCCTTAGAGGTAGATAGCTTATTAAGCTTATGCAAGGAGGAATATGAAGTAACAACCTCAATCTTTCTATATAGTGTAGCACTTATTGTCTAAGTATTTTTTCTTTGATCAGATTTTAGATACACACATTTCTCAATCTGATTGTTACCAAAATAGGCTCGTAAGGTTGTGCAATAAATCATGCAGCAGGGTCCAGAGAGTTGGCACCAAGAGGTTCTTTTAATCTGTATAGCGGAGCTCCCTAACTGTGGATAAGGCTGAGCTATTAGCCGCTATTTGTCCTCTAATTTTCTTTTGGCAATGCGCTGACTGCCTACTCATCATATAAATGCATCTTTGTCATATAAGCGGAGTAGTGCCGCTGGACTGGCTGATCACAGCTGTGACGTCATCAACAGACGCCGCTGATGGGCCTGACATGCACGTTTCTCGTATAATGGCTTCTACAGAGGCTTAGAAGTGTGTACCCCAAATGGTTTGCTATAGAGAATTTATACAGTCTGTTTGAAGATATCGCTATCAATGGGGAGCCTGGATGATTTTGGTTGTAATAAGTTATGTGTAAGGCCTTGGAGCTATAATTTGACAGGTGAAGCCATCAGGAATGACTCTTTGAGGAAATGGGATTGGGACAAATGGAATTGTACTCCAGTTAGTAGTATTAGGATTGAGGTAAAGCCCAGTACTGCAGTGGGCTGCAAAAGGCAAGGAATATGGGAAGTGTTATAGATATCACAATGCTATATATTTACATAGTTACATAGTATTTGAGGTTAAAAAAAGAATTATAGTCCATCAAGTTCAACCTTTTAAGATCTCCTCTGATCTGCAATTTGCGGATTAGTTGTTAATTGATCCAGAGGAAGGCAAACGAAAAAAAAAAAAAAAAAGGAAACTTTGCCAGTTGTCTCAAATGGAAAAATATAATTCCTTCCTGACCCCAGAAACTAGCGATTGGATTCCTTCCTGGATCAATACCCCCCTCTCTAATTAACCAGGATAACATTGAATGCCCTTTTTAATAAAAAAATATATCCAGTCCCTTTTTTAAGTTATCTATCAAATCATCTGTCACCATCTCCTTTGGAAGATAATTCCACAGTTTAACTACCCTTACTGTGAAAAAAAAACATTTTCTTTCTTTAAGGTGTAATCTTCTTATTTCTAACCTCAAGGGATGTCCTCTTGTCAGTTGAAACCCTCTTAGCACAAAAAGCTCCCTTGACAAATCTTTATACTGACCCTGGATGTATTTATATAAGGTAATCATATCTCCTCTTAGATGCCTTTTTTCTAGAGAAAATAAGTTTAATTTGGTTAGACATTCTTCATAACTTAGCCCCTCCATTCCCCTTATTAGTGTTGTTGACCTTCTCTGTATCTTTTCCAATTCTAAAATGTCCTTTTTATGAAGTGGTGCTCAAAATTGTACTCAATATTTTAAATGAGGGCGTACTAGAGATTTGTATAGTGGCAGAATTATATTTGCTTTCCTTGCTTCTATACCCTTCTTAATACATGCTAATATGTGATTTGCCTTTGCAGCTGCTGCTTGGCATTGACCACTGTTACCTAGGTGGTTGTCCACAAGTACTCCCAAATCCCTTTCAATATCAGATACCCCTAGATTTGCTCCATTAAGATTATAAATGGCATGGCAATTTTTCCTTCCCAGATGTATAACTTTACATTTATTTGTATTAAATCTCACCTGCCATGTAGATGCCAATTCCTCTGATGTATGTAAATCACTTTGGAGGGAAAGTACATAATTATCTGATTGAATTGCCTTGCACAACTTAGTGTCATCAGCAAAAATTGAGACACTACTTTCCAATCCTACTTCCAAGTCATTAATAAATATAAACGGAAAAACTAAGTCAGAGGTGCTCATCAGAGTACGAACCAACCTTAATAGGTGGGTTCTATGGCCATGATACGCCACTCTGAGAGCAACCTCTTTTAGCTCACTTGTGAGAAATATCCTGTAGTATATCAGTCTGGTCCCACTCAAAAGAGTGAGCCAGCCCCGAAATACCAGGCAATTCCAACCTGAACAGGAGAAACAGCAAACCCCTGACACGTTTCAGCCTTTATGGGCCTAGTCAGGGAGGTGCCGCTGAACTCCCTAAGGCACAGTGAGCAAGGGGTCCACGTCTGGAGTCCCCTATTACCCTTAGGGAGACTAAACCCTAAGGGTAATTTGCATAAATGGGAAAACTAAGTCAGAGGTGCTCATCAGAGAACGAACCAACCTTAAAAGGTGAGTTATATGGCCATGATATGCCACTCTGAGAGCAACCTCTATTAGGTCACCTGTGCCCTTTACAAGGAGAAATATCCTGTAGTATATCAGTCTGGTCCCACTCAAAAGAGTGAGCCAGCCCCAAAACACCAGGCAATTCTACCCTGAACAGGAGAAACAGCAAACCCCAGACGCATTTCAGCCTTTATGGGCCTCGTCAGTGAGGTGCAACTGAACTCCCTAAGGCACAGTGAGCAAGGGGTCCACGTCTGGAGTCCCCTATTACCCTTAGGGTAATCTTTTGAGTGGGACCAGACTGATATACTGCAGAATATTTTTCCCTGTGAAGGGCACAAGTGAGCTAAAAGAGGTTGTTCTCAGAGTGGCTTATCATGGCCATAGAACTAACCTATTAAGGTTGATTCGTTCTCTGATGAGCACCTCTGACTTTGTCTTTTTGTTTATGCAAATTACCCTTAGGGTTTAGTCTCCCTAAGGGTAATAGGGGACTCCAGACGTGGACCCCTGCTCACTGTGCCTTAGGGAGTTCAACTGCACCTCACTGATGAGGCCCATAAAGGCTGAAACGCATCTGGGGTTTGCTGTTTCTCCTGTTCAGGGTAGAATTGCCTGGTATTTCAGGGCTGGGTCACTCTTTTGAGTGGGATCAGACTGATATACTACAGTATATTTCTCCCTGTGAAGGGCACAAGTGAGCTAAAAGAGGTTGTTCTCAGAGTGGCTTATCATGGCCATAGAACTAACCTATTAAGGTTGATTCGTTCTCTGATGAGCACCTCTGACTTTGTCTTTTTGTTTATGCAAATTACCCTTAGGGTTTAGTCTCCCTAAGGGTAATAGGGGACTCCAGACATGGACCCCTTGCTCACTGTGCCTTAGGGAGTCGAGCTGCACCTCACTGACGAGGCTCATAAAGGCCAAAACGCGTCTGTGGTTTGCTGTTTCTCCTGTTCAGGGTAGAATTGCCTGGTATTTCAGGGCTGGGTCACTCTTTTGAGTGTGACCAGACTGATATACTACAGGATATTTCTCACTGTGAAGGGCACAAGTGAGCTAAAAGAGGTTGTTCTCAGAGTGGCTTATCATGGCTATAGAACTAACCTATCAAGGTTGATTCGTTCTCTGATGAGCACCTCTGACTTTGTCTTTTCATTAATAAATATGTTAAAAAGGAGAGGACCTAATACTGACCCCCGAGGAACCCCACTTACCACATTAGTCCAATCTGAGTATGTTCCATTTACAATAACCCTTTGCTTTCTGTCTTTCAGTCAGCTCATATATTTACTGCAAATCCTGTATCCCTTAGTTTACTCAATAATCTCCCATGTGGCACTGTATCAAATGCCTTTGCAAAATCCAAAAATACTACATCGATTGGGTTGTCTTGATCCAAGTTCCTACTAACCTCTTCATAGAAACTAATTAGATTTGTTTGGCATGACCTATCTCTTTATACATCCATGTTGACTCCTGATAATCCTGTGCAAATAGACATATTCTTATATATTATACATTATTAACCCTTCTAAAAGCTTTCCCACTACAGAAGTGAGACTCACTGGTCTATAATTCTCCAGATTTGCTCTTACTCCTTTCTTAACTATAGGTATCACCTCTGCTCTTCACCAGTTAGCCCCAGTGAATTGGCAATTGGCAAAATGTAACTTCGCCAATTGTCTCAAAAGAGGAAAAAAATATAACATTTCTTCCTGACCCCAGATACTGTCAATCAAACTCCTCCCTGGATCAATACTTCCTCTGTAGTTATCCAGGATAACACTAAATGCTCTTTTTATTTAGGAATATATCCAATCCCTTTTTAAAGTTATCTATTGAATCCACTGTCATCACCTCCTTTGGTAGATAATTCCACAGATTAACCACTCTTACTATGAGGAACCCTTTTGTTTCTTTAAGGTGAAATCTTTTTACTTCTAATCTCAAATGAGGTTCTCTTGTCAGTTGAAAACCTCTTGGTATTTGGGGGTTTATAGCATACTCCTACCATATTCTTTTGGAATTAGCTGCTCCGCTATTTAACTCTACCCACAAACATTAAACATTATCGCTAGTTCCAGCATAAATATATTGTCTGCCTAATCAGGCTTAATATACAGACAAATCACTCCTCCTCTTTTATCATTGCCCCTATCTTTCCTTAATAGTTTATAACCATCTAGATTAACAGTCCAGTCATGCGATTTATCCCATCATGTCTCAGTAATGCCTATTAAATCCAATTTCTCATTAATTGCTAATAATTCTAGCTCACCCATTTTTCTTGGCAAGCTCCTGGCATTAGCAAGCATACACCCTATGTTATGAGTCTGTACTTCTCGAGTGCCTGCCTATGTATTTGAGTTACTTAGTAATACCTCCCTATTGACTATACTAACCCTCCCCCATATCCTCCCCCATGAGTAGTTAATTCATCCCTTACCCCCTCTATACTTTCTACCCCATTACTTTCATCTAGTCCTTACCCCCCACCTACTAGTTTAAAAACTCCTCCAGCCTTTCTACCATCCTATCCTCTAGCACACAAGCTCCCTCATCATTAAAGTGTAATTCCTGCACCTACTTTAGAGATTGTACCCAAGTGAGAAGTCAGCCCAGTGCTCTAAAAACCCAAACCCCTCCTTAGTGCGCCACTTTTTTAGCTATGCATTAACTTCCCTAAGCTCCTTCTGTCTGCCTGGGCTAGCACGTGGCACAAGTAGTATCTCAGAAAATTCTACATCGGAGGTCCTTGCCTTAAGCTTATACCCTAGTTCCCTAAAATCTTTCTTTAGGACACTCCATCTTCCATTAACTTTGTCATTGGTACCAATATGTACCAAGACCGCCAGTTAATTTCCAGCCCCTCACAATGATTTATCTACCCGCTCCTTAACATGCCAAACCCCAGCACCCACGACACAGCAAACTGTTTGATTACTGGGATCTAAGTGGCAAATCCCCCTGTCTATCTTCCTAATAATAGAGCCCCCTACCACCACAACCTGTCTGTTGCTCTGCCTATTCTGCCCTCCAACTCCTCCAGTAGAACTGTTCTCCCGGCTGTTAGAGGGATCAACTCTATCTGGCATTGCCATTACTGAATGCACATCCCCAACAGTTTCACTCAATCTGGCAAATTTGTTGGTGCTTGCAAACTCAGTACTGGCCTGCCTCTTTCTCCTGTTCCCCCTGCTTCCCCTTGTAACTGTAACCCAGCCACCTCCCTGGACATCCTCATCTAAAATATGCTCAGTGAGCACCATCTCCCTTTCCAGTGGAGCAATATCACTAAATGCTGCAATTCTTCCCCAGTTCTCCAATTTGAGCTTCCAGAGAGGCAACATGCTCACACTTCCAGTAGGCGCTCATTGCCAGGCACGCGAGACACGCAACACTGGAAAAAAAATATAATTTTAACTGCCACCATTTTTTGCAAACCATGTAACTCTGAAGCCGTTGGAAGACCACCAAAAGATGCAAATTACTTCAATTACTTATTAACCAATTGCATACTAACTAGGGCTTATTAGTTTACTGATATAGGAATGTGAATGTGACACAAATGTGATATATGTGGATGTCCCATAATCCTAACCATTGAAAACACACTGACACTGTGTGAATGGTATAACAAAGCTTTATTTCATATACAGAGCAGAATCGGAAATGGACAAGGCTGTGTGTTAATATCATGGGTGTGGTGTGGGCGGATCCTGAGAGAGCAAGAGACTTGTGGGAAAATGGAGATACCTACAGGAGGTAATGTCATAGTCTAGAATAAGCATAATGCATATCACCTACATCACTGCAACTGGAATCTGATGAAAAAAAGGATCATCAGAAATCCCTCCATTTAAATGAAGAAACCACTAATGTCCATAGCACTTACAACTTGTCTATATCTGCTCAATGAAACAGATGTTTAAACCTCTGTGTAACTGTGTAATCCAATCCAGTTTCACACATACAGTGTGTTTCCAAAACAAAAATCTGAAAAAAGTGGTCCAAAAAAAAAGACGTAGGAGGATAAAAAAAAAAAAAAACATGCATGTACAGTACAGTGTTCAATACACCAACTCACCTGATTTCCATCTGCAAGCATTGCCAACCATTAGCTAGTTCTCATGATAACTCACTGTCCATGACCATTAATAATAATGTGTTATCTCATAGTAATTGCTTAGCTGTGACCAGCATCAGTGGTCAAGGTGTACTATCACCTTCTCCATATCATATTGTTCATCAACATTGATATCACACCCATCAGCTCTACAGCTGTTCGCACAGATTAAAGGATACTTATGATAGCAGGGGAAAATACCCAGAAGACACAGAGGTCAACCGCCAGATTCACTGTTACTTTCACAACAACAAAATTAGAGGTGCTCAATGTGAGAATGGACAATACCTGAAGTAGGTTTGTCCTACAGGCCTGGTTACCTACTCAGAGAGCAACCTCTTTAGCTCACATGTGTCCTTCACAGGGAGAAATATCCTGAAGTATATCAGTCTGGTCTCACTTGCTAGTGTGATCCAGCCCCAAAATACCAGGCAATTCTACCTTAAACAGGAGAAACATCAAACCCCAGACACATTTCAGCCTCTGTGGGCCTTGTCAGTGAGGTATAGCTTTACTCCCTATGGCCCAGTGATCAAGGAGTTCATGTCAGGTTCCCCCTATCACCCATAAGGTGAGGAAAACTCCTAAGGACCATTTGCATACACAACAACAAAATTAGAGGTCCACAATGTGAGAACGGACAATACCTGAAGTAGAAATTGCCTGGCATTTTGGGGCTAAGTCACTCTAGTGAGACTGATATACTACAGAATATATCTCCCTGTGAAGGGCACAAGTGGCTATAAGAGGTTGCTCTCAGAGTGGGTTATCATGTTTATAGAACTAACCTATTAGGGTTAGTTCATTCTCTGATAAGCACCTCTGACTTATTTGTTTTGTTTATGCAAATTGCCCCTCTCACTTTGTTTTTTGTCAATGTTACTTACATCAGACCAGGGGCGAATCTACTGCAGGGCTCTTTTTTTTTTTCAATTTGTCGGAATGTAACTTAACTAATACACCTTACGTGAGTAATCCACCTTAAGCACTGCCGTCCTTATCTGGAATGGGCGGGATCTGGAGCAGAGTGCCAGCTCCAGGAAGTAGGTAGACATGGTGTTACTAGACCTGCCTGTGCTGTCCTAAAGGAAGATGGTGGTACTGCAGAGGATGTGCGCTAATGTAAGTGCACTTGTTTCCATTATAACATGCTCATGGCTGCGAACTTCTTTACATGTTTAGTGTCACAGGGAGTCATAAAGGATAAAGAAAGCTGCATGAATTGTTGATAAGACTTCCTGGTCATTTTAGTTTATGCAAGCCTGTAATTTATTTCAATGACTGGAAACAATCACATATATAGTTGTGAGCATGCGGGTTGTTGCTAACGCTGCAGGCTTGCATAGTGAGCCTGTGGCCCTCGCAAAGCGAGGGCCGCAGTTGTCGGCAAGGAGCGCCAAAGGCAAAAATACAACCTTACCGCCCAAAACCCACGCACATGAAAACATTAAAAACACAATAAATACACACAACAAATACATAAAAAGCTTACCCACAGCAAGGGGGGCCACCCAGGACCTCGAAAACTGAAGTTACAGCTCAATTTCACTAGAAATACAAGAGTTTAGACACCCCAAAATCCCCTAAGCGAGAGAAAAAATGGCCGCCGCAAAAAACGGCTACAGCAGTCTAAAGAGGAAAAACACCACCAAACATTTTTTCCCGAAAAAAACGGACGCCATCCAAGAACAAGGACGCCAAATGTGCCACAGACGCGTACCACACATTAGGCGCCATTTTACAACACTAACTTACACAATGCGGAAGTACACAGCTACCCTAACGGATTTTCCTTGCGCACGCACACTATTTACACTACACACTGCACACATTACTGACACTTACACAGCAGCTCCACAGCCCTCAAAACACACATTGTATGCTGCAGCAACATCAAAACAGATTGCCAGCTCTTCTGCACAATGCTTCTTGCATATTTTACTTCAAAATAGGTAAAGTATATTGAGGTATTATTTTATTAATTATTTCATTCGCGTTAGCAAAAAAAAACAATGCTCATAGCAAACAAGCAACCACCAACCTTGCAATGAGCGCCGAAGGCACTCATCGCGAGGCTTGCAATGAGAGCGGAAGCATCTTGGAACACCAACCAAAATGTATCGTCCCTTACAATCCTATTGCCGTCATTTTTTGACTGGCAAGTCGCTAGTCACATATATAGTTCTCAGCAGTGCAACCCTGCCAAAATCCGTTGGTAACACAACGTTAAAACTGCGGTCTCGCGAAGAGGCCATACAAGGAGCGCCAAAGGCGCTCCTTGTGCTGGTACGACCCTTACAACTTAGGCAGGGAGCGCCGTAGGGGTCATAGGGAGATGATCCCTATGATCCCGCATGACTTTTGCGTCATACCTACAACCCGCGGAACTACACATCAACACAAAACTCAAATACACAATTTACAGTGCAAGACCCATAGCACTTTGAAAAAAATCGCCTATAAAAAATTACCGCCCGTATTACTTACAAAAAGAAACCGCCACTTAGAAAAAAAATACGAACGGCAAAAAATACAAACCTAACGGACGTAGATTGAAAAACACACAAAATACAAACTAAAATAAAAAAAAATACACACACAGCAAGGGTGGGCAGCAAGCACATCTTGGAATGTAGTTACACGCCAAATTAAATCAAATTTAAAGACTTTCGCCACGCATAAAAATCCTAAGCGAGAGAAAAAATGGCCGCCCCAAAAACGAAAACGAGGCTACACTACCCCTAAGCACGCAAAACACCGCCAAGCACATATGACTATTACACAGAATTGTACGACCTACTAAATACACTATTAGGAAGGACGCTAAATGCTCCACACCCGCGTAACACATACACAATCGCAGCGGAACTACACAGCTCCACAAACTGTTTGCCCTCGCGCACGCAGCCTATTTACACTACACACTGCACACATTGCTGACACTTACACCTCAGCTCACCAACAGTGCAAATCTACATTGTATGCTGCAGGAACATCAAAACAGATTGTTAGCTCTTCAGCATATTGCTTCCTACAGATATTAATTACAAATAGGTAAAGTATATTAATTTCTAATTTTAGTAATTAATTAATTAACATTACAAAATACAAAGACAGAAAAAAAAACAGACGACATATTCACAATAAACGCTAAATGCGCTCAGCGCGCCTTACAAGGAGCGCCAAGGGTGCTTAGAGGAGCACAACAACACCAGGGGAGAGGCTCACAATGCGCGCCAAAAGGCCATCATCGCAAACCTTGCAATGAGCACCAACCAAGAGGCTCGCATTGATCGCAGAAGGTACTCACAAATCCAAAATACTTACTTTGTGTAGCAAACAGCATTACCTGTCTTACAATTCTATTGCCGTCATTTTTTGATGGGCAAGTCGCTAGTATATATATATATATTGCTCTGTACTCAAACACATACAAATATTATATTATATATATATATATATATATAGTAAATAAATAGGGTCCTATCCTGTTTTACTGTTGCGCTCCACCGCCTACTCTTTGAACGCCCGCGCCATCTGTTAATGTAAGTGGTTAGGGGGTTAGGGTTCATTTGGATGTGTTTTTACACTACAGGAGCAGATTACCATATGGGGCGGGTGTACTAATTTTGACCACTGGATGGCGACACAAGGGGGAAGGGGAGGCATACACCCAGGAGGCAGCGGCACCTGGAGTGGCGGTGGTGGAGGAATGAGGGGAGGAAAGGAGCGGCCGGCTGCCACCGGCGTGAAGGGGCTGGGGACCAGAGTGTGTCGCATGGCATCTATAGTCATTTGTCTGTTTGCGCTCTGATCCGCCCTCATCCTGAGCAGCAGTTCGGCAAGGTAAGATTCAGTCATCAGATGATGTCTCCTCTCCTTCTATTGCGTCTAGCCAGGCTGGGCATGACCACCGCATTGGTGGAGATGCTGGCCTTGAGCCCCTGGAGACACTCCAACTGCTGCCGCATCTCCACCTGTGCAGCCTGGCTTGGTGTTGGGGATGGAGATCCCTGGGGCATGGCCTGTTAAGGATGTGGCAGTGGTAGTGGCCCAGTGAAGAGGGTGTGGGGTCTGGCTGGAGACTGGCTCAATAAGGGCAGGTGGTGTTGGTGGGCATGGTGGCGGCCAGTCAGAGACACTGCTGAGGGGAGGAGGTGGTGGGGTCCAGGCCAGCTGGTCCCTCCAGTAGGATTGTCGTGGCTAGATGCTGAGTCTCTGGAGGAGGGGGATAGTGGGGTCAAATCCCGGCGGTGTGGCCTTTGGTCCTGCTGGTGACCCCACTTGCCAGATGACATCCTGCCCCTCCCCCCCGGGACCAGGGCCCCGCAACTCCTCTTATTTCCTTCTCCCCCTGCACCTGGCCTGACTTCTCTCCCTCCCGCAAGGATCATGGGACAGTCCCAGATGGCACCAAGGAGGACCGCATTCTCCTGGTGGGTGTAATTGTGCGCCCTGTGCTTGCCCTTAGCCTGTTGCCCTCGCGACTGTGGACAGGGATCCTGAGATCCCTCATCTGTCCCTGAGGCCTCTCTTTCCCCTGAACTATCCCTCCCCCAGGATCAGGCCCATCCCCCTCTGTCCCTGGTCTCAATGTACCTCTTGCTAGGGCCGCCCTGCTACGACCCACCTCCTCCTCTCCTCCACTCTCCACCACTACTCCACCACTCTCCTTCTCTGCCACCTCCCCGACATCTCCGCCTCCACTTCCTCCTCCGCTTCCACCTCTGCCACCTACTCCTCAAAAAAATAGGGGGTTCTGTATATGTATGAGGGGAAAAATGTGTCTATTATGTGTATTTATTAACTGTTGGGGGATGGGGATGGCATGGGTGTGTGTGTGTATGGAGTGACCTAGCTCTGTGTGTATCTATGTGTGTTCTTTAATTTATGTGTATTGCTATTATGTGTAACTAGCGACTTGCCCGTCAAAAAATGACCACAATAACATTGTAAGGAAGGTAATACTGTTTGCCACACAAAGTAAGGCTTTTAGTCCTCTGAGTACCTTTGGCGCTCATTGCGAGCCATGCGCTGAGCGCCTTCAGCGCTCATTGCGAGCCTCTCCCCTTGTGTACTTTTGATCCTCTGAGCACCCTGGGCGTTCATTGTGAGCTCCTCGCTGAGCGCCTTTGGCAAAGCGAGTCTCTCCTCTGCTCTGTTTTTTTTTTTATAGAAATATATTTTTTTATAATAATTAATTATTTAATTAAATAATAAATTAATATACTTTACCTATTTGTAATAAATATATCCAGGAATCAATATGCTGAAGAGCTAACAATCACTGTTGTTTTTCTGCGGCATACAATGTACATTTGGACTGTTGATGACCTGAGGAGAAATTGTCAGCAATGTGGCAAGTGTGCAGTGTAAATAGGCTGCGTGCGCCAGGCTAAACCGTTTGTTTAGTTTTGTAATGCAGTATTTTAGATTGGTAATGTTATTAGTTTCAAGTTAGTGTTGTAAAATGGCAGTGAGTGTGTATGTGTTACTCGGGTCTCGAGGATTTTCCGTCCTTCCTAATAGTTTATTTTGTACCTCGTACGTTCCTGCCTAGAAGTCGTATGTGCCTGGCGGTGTTTTGCGTGGGTTAGGGGTCGTGTAGCCTTGTTTTGTTTTTTTCCGGTGGCCATGTTTTCTTCTGCGAATTTCGAGTGGCGAAACTCTGCAAATTCGACTTTTTCAAATTCATGTGCAACCTCACTCCCAGACGTCTTGGCTGTCCCCCCGTGCTGTGTGTGATGTTTTTGGTATGTTTTTTTTGTATTTGTTTTTTTTTCGTGTTTTTTGATGTGCGAGGTTCGGCCGTTAAGTTCGTATTTTTTGCGGGTCGTATTTTATTTTCTCTAAGTGGCGGTTTCCTTTTCAAAGTGTTACGGGCTACGCGTCTCGCACTGTGAATTGTGTATCTGAGTTTTCTGTTGTTCTGTAGTCCCGCGGGTCGTAGGTATGATACCTAATGCATGCAGAGTCGTAGAGAGTGAGCAACTTTGGCGCTCCCTGCCTAAGTTGTACGCGGTTGTAGGTATGAGCGCCTATGGCGCTCATCTCCACCAGCTCTGTGAGAGCCTTCGATGCTCCCTGCCTAAGTCGTACGGGGCGTAGGGATGAGTGCCTATGGCGCTCATCTCCACCAGCATAAGGAGTGCCTTTGGCGCTCCTTGCCTGGCCACAACTGCGTCCTTCGCAGTTTTAACATTGCGTTACCAACGTTTTTCGGCTAACTTGCGCTGATGAGAACTATATATGTGATATGTAAATATGTGTAATCAAGGATTAAGTGTAAATTTGTAATTAGATGAATGGAAACCGCAATATACTTCTCTCATAACTCGCCTACTCTCTCACTCTATGCCATAAACCTCCAATTCCAGGAGCTGCGTGCTACTTTGGAAGAACATACACTACAGTCAACGCATGGGCGTGTTGAAGGCTTCTTTATAATTTCTCACTGTCAATCATCTGTGGCTTTCTATTGGCTGAGAGGCCTGTGTCGCACTATGTTATACAGTGATTGGATTGTAACAGCGTATCGCATCTTGGCCAGCCCATTAACAGTTTGCGGCCGCAGGAGGGGTTTTCGGGCTTGAGGCTTTGGCCTGTAACTTGCGCCCTTTCTCAAATGAATAGCTCTGGAATCGGAGGCGAAGCACGCTCATAGACATACGGCCTGTATTGAGATGTGCGCTTGGAATTGAATCAGGCTCTATATTTGTGTAAAGCTTTATAATAAAAAATATATAAGTCTGCCCGCTTTTTCTTTGAACTCCCTCCTTTTATTTAAAGTCCTACACTTATACTAGAACTGCACTCCTTCCTTTTATTTAAACTTTTACACTTATACTAGAAGTTTGCTCCTTCCCCTGTTTAAATTTAATTTAGGACTACTCACCTGGACACAATTAGTGCAGGCTGCAAATAATACACTTTAGTTGCAAGAAAGAAATCACAGTGGCAAACAAACACACAAGTCACACACTTTTATGCAAGTTTAACACAGGCAAAACCACTCCCCTCTCATCTGGACACAATTTGTGCAGCCAGCAAATAACACACTTTACTTTCAAGAAGGAAATCACAGTCATTTAGTTAGAATTATAGTTGGTATAATTAGAGCTGGAGATTGCAGGATTGTGGATCCCATTGGACCGGATGAGTATTCTTGAGGGAAGAAGACGGGAGAATTAAAAATTGTTTCTTGGACGTAGTGATGTATGAAGTAATTGTGGGTGGGAGAATGAAAAGTGAGTTCTCTGAGGAGGGACATTGTAATAGGATCAGAAGTTTGGAATTGTGATATAATGTCACATGACTCCTTGTTTGTGGATATGTATCATACTGGCAAATTGCTCCATTTTTGTCCCCAGGTTAGGGCTGCCATTAGAGTAGGAAGGTCAGCGGTACAACTAAATATAAGTGATCATCCGTTTCCGGTCTTCTCACAGAAAGCTAAGCAGGGGACATCCTGGTACATACTGAGTCCAGTTTGATTCAGGTACCGTCAGTTTGTGATATTCAACATTTCATTTGAAGAGATGCTGTGAGAAACAAGGTTGGCATTCTTTCCCTCAGTAAGGGTCCATCCTTAGATGAGCTGGTATAAAATGAGCAGGCATGATGGTAGGTGGTGATGTTGATGGCTCACCTTGTCCTAAGTGAGGAGCTGAGATACAGCAGCAGAGGTAGATGCAGGGTTTTTCATGTGGAGCCTGCAGTTTTCCAATGTATTTATGGATGTAGATATGTCAGCTATCATCCGTTACAGTTGATGGAAATACTCTTTGGGTTGGAATTGGACGGATGGCTGGTTGGGCCTCCCAGCATGTAGGATCCTATATAACTCCATTTTTCTTGTAGAGGCATGGTACAAAGTCCTGCAGTCATTGAGCTCTTGGATAAGCCTCAGGACCGTCCAAAGGTATAAGGAGCACCATCCAGAAGGAAAGGAGCTCTTGTGGGAGAGGACACAGACCTGGAACGGTATACTTTCTGCGCCAGATAAATTTTGGTCTGCCATTACAGCAATCTTAATACTGTCTGAAAATAAAAGGTAATTTAGTGTACACAGTTTTCAAGCAATGGGATGCAAAGGAGCCCGATGTTGGCTGTAGTGACTTGAGAGCCACATGCTCTTAAATAACATCTATGGCTTATTTGGTGATGTATAAGTCAATCAGAATAGGGGACAACCGAGCATCTTATGGGAGTTTTTTAAATGTGATCATTGAAATCGCAAAACGTTTATGATGATTGGGAGTCCTAAAGGAATAATAGTCAGCTACTTTGAATGCGATGGGGATAAGAAGGAATATAGATGGCCAATGGCAAGTGCACAATATTTACCAATAGATAGGCCATAAGCCACTTTGGATAGCCAGAGATCTATTGGTATATTACTCTGATAGGTGGAGTTGCCGTTAATGGCATGTGACTTGAAAATAGTAGATGCAGTGGTGGTGAATCTGGCCAACATAGGCGACTCAAGTATGGTTCGTAACTGCTTATGAGAAAGCTAGGTGGCTAAATGTGGGGTGACATGGCTTAGCGAAAACCAACAGCCTAAGAATGGTACCTTGTGACCCCTAGTGAAAGAAGTGGTTACAGGCAATACGTATTGAGACCGTTGGTATATGGTGGATAGTTAACATTTGACTTTATTGTGGAGGTGACATATACATGAGTAGGGGATAATGTATATAAATAGTGATTTTTATTAGTGAAAAATTCAGGGCAGTAAGGGAGGAGGATAAGTGAAATTACATACAAATGGATGCAGAATGTAACTGGCAATGCGTATGCAAACAATGATGAAAGGCATTTGCGTTGCTAAACAAAGAAACTCTAAGGCCGAGTGAAGGGATGGCAAAAATGATCCCTATAGGTCTAAGAATCCACACATCTGTTAGGCGAAAAATGTATTACATCTTGGACTGATATCACCAATAAATGTTCAAGCAATCTCATGAACCTTATCCTGGAAGCAGAGCTTAGTAACCTAGAAATACTGAATGAAAAAGTGACTCAAAATAATAAAAATGTTGAGCAATTTAAGGATACATTAGAATTCAAAGACTTGAATATAAAACTATGTAATAATATTGATAGATTTAAAAAAGAACTTATCTCAAGAAAACAAAAAAAGTTTTTCCAGAGACTCTCAGGATTACAAACAAGGTAGAATTTATAAATGTCTTAAATTACCTTTAAGGGTGAATTCAGGTGATATCAGTTCCTTAGAATATGAACACTCAGATAAAGAGGATTTAATTGCAGAATCATCTGCACAAACTTCAAATAACCAATTTCAGACTACTATGTCAAGGGGACCAATAACTAGGTCAACACAAAACCAAACACTTGAACAACCATTTTTAGGGAAGGGGCGCCCCCAAAGATACAGACAGGGCACCAGACAACTCAAGTACACAATATGATCCACAATATCCATCAAACATGTAAATATTAACTAAAATCAAAGCACCAATGAAACAATTCCTGATATACAAATAGGGAACAAGACATTCTATACATCTCTCAGGACAACAATTGATTTCAATATTGACAAAGGAACCAATCTTAGTGTTGATACTAACAGAATTGATCACATTGACATAATCAATCTGTCACAGATTAAACTAGATAAAGCCCATAGATCTATATTGACTAAAGGTCTTTCCTTTGTACCTTCAAGTAACTAAAATTTGTTCACAAATATTAAGGATGTTAACATTTTTGTTCGGAAACTTGCTCTAAAAAAATGGTTCACGAATAAGGAAGAAAGAGAACTAAACCAATTAGGCTTAGAGAGGCAACATTTAAAAGTCTTAACAACCCTAGTTGCCCTATTAAATGATCAACAGCCTGATCCATCAATAAATAATATAAATATGATGTTAAAAAAAGAGCAAAAGTATATTTACCCCAGACTTCACACCGGTCGAACGGCACGCACATAGCTTACGTCATGACGTCACGCACATAGTTTACGTTAATAACGGAAGTGACAGGGCTTTATAAGCCCATCAGTACAGCCATTACACTAGCCTTTAGATAAAGTCCAGTCAGTGGACGAAATGGCCTGTAGGCAATCATTCATTTTCTTCAGAGCAGAGTTTCTTGAATCTATGAAAGACACACTTGGTAAAGACATTCCTGAAATGGATCAGAACACTAGTACTAGGTTAAACTAACTAGTACTGGAATTGCAAGTAGTTTTTGCATTTGTGACTAATAGTGTTGTATATACCTATATCTTGCTGTGTCTATTTTCTCATTATATATTCTCCAAGATATATGCTCTATACTCTGTTTTGTTTTTTATTAATGTATTTGTATAGTGCTATGATATAGTCTCTCTTGCAAGCCTAGGATTAAGCAGTTCAATCTTGCATATGAGGATTGTCTTAATTATATATACATGTTTCATTCCTATGCAAATTTTGTCCTCTGGATTTCTGCCACAATCCTGATTTATTTACTTTGAGGCCAATATAGCCCATTTGTATAACATTAGCGACAGTTTCCAATTTTTTATCCACATCGTATTAAAGTGTATTTTATATTAAAAAGGAGAGGTCCTAATACTGAAACCAGAGGAACTTCACTTACCACATTAGTCCAATTTGAGTATGTTCCATTTACAACAATCCTTTCCGTCCTGTCTTTTAGCCAGCTCTCAATCCATGAGCAGATATTTACTGCAATTCCTGTATCCCTTAGTTTGCTCAATAGTCTCCCATGTGACACTGTATCAAAAGCCTTTGCAAAATCCAAAAATACTACATCCACTAAGTTGCCTTGATCCAGGTTCCTACTAACCTCTTCATAGAAACTAATTTCCTGGATTTGTCCTTGCTCCCTTCTTAAATATAGGTATCACATCTGCTTTTCTCCAGTCATCTGGTAGAGACCCTGTGTTGAGTGAATCTTGAAAAATTTGATATAATGGTTTTGCTATTACAGAGCCCAGTTCCCTCAGTGCCCTTGGATGTATTCCATCAGGACCTAGGGCTTTATTAACATTTATTTTTTCCAGCCTCTTTTGGATTCCTAACTGCGTTAACCAGTTATTAGGTGAAGGTAGTGTAGCCACATTATCTTGCAGTGTCCCAACCACTGGTACCTCCTGTCATGAATCAGCCAGTGGCCATATATTGGAACAATAGGGTCCCTTACAGATACTGAGGCACCATAACCCCAGGGTGGCTACAGGGATTCCCACTCAGAGAATCAGGGCAAAGTCCAGAGGGCAGGGAGATGTCTCTCTCTTGGGAGCTAGAGCCAAATGAACTAGTTAGCCCCACCTAGTGGGTGGACCTGGGGAGGAGTCTCATGGTTCCCACGTAGGGACCCTGCATGATTGGCCAGAGGTTATTTGGGGCTGGCTAAGGGTAGCCACTCCCCCTATCCTTGAGTGCTGTGTTTAAATATGTTGTTCCAAAATAAAACGTTGTTCATAATTTTCATCAAGACGTGGCGTGTAGATGTATTATTTACCCGTGGACATATGCTTGCAGTAAGATTCGTCAGACTTACTGTCAATATTGCTCAGTCTAACCCAAGGCTGAGACATGATGTTCCTGTAATCAAAGCTACCTAGGTCCAGAGTCACCCAAATCCGGTCAACAGACCCCAGCCAGAGAGTGGGTCGTGTTACCTCCCTTGTGTATACCGAAGAAATGAACCTATTTAGCCTATCTGTCTTTTCCTGGTCACTAATTATCGGCCTGTTTCGCATTGTTACGCTCTTATAGCTTCCTTCCTGGCCTTCTTCCCATTAATGTTTATTTATTTTTCTTTCTGTAGTATTGAGGCCCCCAGGGGCCACCCACTGCAGCCCAACCCACCATGGGCCCTCTTGCCACACCCCTCTCTGGCAGAAATTGGTCTGTGCATATTTAAAATAGAGCATTTCTACTGAAGCTCCAAGAGTTGGAAGTGTGGAGCAGTTCAGCATGGTGGGGATGTGCTCAGCGAAAGATTGAGAAAGTGCAAGGGCTGGATGACAGCAAAATATGGGGTGGGTTCTGTGAGGAAAGGAGCTGGGTATGGGTGTAATGTGAGGCCCAGTAGAGGATGTCGCTGGAAGCAGCCTTTGGAAATGGAGCAGATATGGAAAGGGGTCTTTGGGGGAGAGCAGCAATGGGAAATGGTTTTAGGAAGGGGCGCTATTATGGTAAGGGGTCCTAGGGAGAGGAGCTGTTATGAGAAGTAGTCTTGGGGAGGAGCAGCAAATGTGTTGGTAAAGGGGGCCTAGTGCATAAAAACACCCTCCATTCTCTAGCTCTACCACTGCTTCATAGCATTGCAGAGTAATGCACCCAATCTTGCATCAGTCTCTAGTTTCTAGAACACTAGGCTAATGCTCTATATGTAAACATCTTGATGCTCTTCTTTGGGATGACACATAAAACTCCTGCAGCTGATGCAACCCACAAAAGGATAGAGAGCAAGGGATATAGGAATGACATAGGAGATGCACACAAACATTTAGCCTTAGATCTGGTTATTTCTCATGGCACTGCTCTGGTCATTTCTCATGGCATGAGCTTACATGCCTTTCCACTCACCAACGTATGACCATTGGATAGTTCCAAACTGCCAACGAAGACAACAGTAGCAACTTCACAAAGCTCCCAGCCACAGAATAATATATTACTGATTGGTCTTTCGTTTTATGTGGTTTCCTGCAGTGATATGTTTGTTGACTTCTTGAGGCATTTATAAACATCTTGATGGCTTTTTGATCTGATTTGACAAATAATTGGACTTGCACTGGAAAATACATGGTTTGGACCACATCTACATCAGACCTATTATTATTATTATTATTATTATTATTATTATTATTATTACAGATTTTTGTAAAGCAGCAACATGTTCTGTAGTGCTGTAAAGGGGTTAAATATAAAAAAATAAATACTTAGCCTCTCATAGAAATGATAGACCACCTGAAACAAGTAGAAGATAATATTTCTGTTAAGGTGTCCAAATGGAGTGGACATACATTAAAGCTGAATTAATGTCCTGCTTTCATTATTATTATCCACTATACATCAGCCAATCTGGGTATTTATTGAAAATAATCTCATGCATCCCTAATCATGGCATAACATTTTTTGGCTCCCTCTACTTCTATCTCTAGTAAAAAATAACTCAAACTCTATTACCAAACACTCTTTTTCATGTTGGACATGGGCATGTCATTGTTATAAACTTATCCCCAATGTTTCCTCATTCCCCATGGGACTCAACAAAAACTCATTTATCTGGTGCAAGACTATACATTTTGATAGATTTGACTCCTGGATAAGAAATAAACAAAATTCTATCCAGCTACAAGATGATTTAAACCTTCCCACACAAGAACATTTCAGCTACTGCTAAATCAAACATTTTCACCATAACTAGAAAAAACCTAGGAAACTCTGATTCTTATTGACTTACTCGAATATGCAAAAATAATCCCCATACCAAAAGGAACTCTAGGCATGCTATACGATATCTTTAACTCTGTCCTTTCAGGTCACAAATTCCAATAAATGATCAACTGGCAAAAATACCTAAACCAAACTTGGGACCAAAATATTTGGTCCCATGATTCTTACCAAGTCCCTCATTCAATTGGGATTTGGCCAATGGAATAGGGCTCTATATAAGCACATAGCATAGTTTTTTTTACAGAAGTTTTTAGTTAGTGAACTTCTATCCAAAAGCAAGGTCTTCACTAACTAAAAACTTCTGTAAAAAAAAATTGCTGTCTGCTTCTAAAGAGCCCTATTCAATTGGCCAAATAGCAATTGAATGAGGGACTTGGTAAGAATCATGGTCCAACCTCTTGAGAGGTTCCTAACTTATAGTGTTTTTGAAACCTCCCTTAAGGTTCTACATAGAACATATATTACCCCTGAGAAGTTAGATAAAAGAACAGCCTCCATCAATCCTTGTTGCTTTAGGGGATGTCCATACATTGGCTCAGTTATTCACATATGGTGGTCTTGCCTTAAAGTCAAAACTCTTTGGAAAGAAATAATAAATCTAGCCTTAAATGTATTCAACTCTCAGGTGACTTCTAGTGGTGGAGCTAGAAAGACGGGGGCCCTGGTGCAAAAAAAGATAAGTCCTCCCACATGGATGTTTTGTCGCTGCCCCCCCCCCCCCCCCCCCCCACACACAGTACCTATTCACTCGGTACTCCTACCCAAGACCCCTTCCCATAAGAGTTCCCCTCCCTAAGACCCCTTCTCATACTAGCACCCCTCCCCAAGACCCTCTACATATGCTTCTCCCACTGACACCTTTGAATACCTGCTCTCCTTTCCTTACCTCCAGCCTGTGCAAAGTTCCTCTATATCGCACCCAGTCCATCTCAAAATCCATCGCAATAATCTCTCAATAGGGCTTGTAGTGAAATTCTGATATATTAGATATTTTAGCATTTTATTATGAAATGTCCTTACCACCATCCTGCTACTTCTTTATTAACTGAACATATTTCGTTAATGTCCTTCAGTTCTTTAGATAACCCTGATTGTTATTCACAGTAAACAAGATACTCTTTATTAAAGGGTCTCTGTCATGAAATGATTTTCTCTATGGTCTTTTAAATAACAAAACTTGATATGGGCAAATTTTTTTAGAAACCCGAAAAATAAATAAACGCAAAGAGTCCTATGCAAAATCCTTGAAATATAATTTATGAGTGCCGTAGTGGTACAGAAAACTCTACTAGCAATGTTAATTCTCTATCCCTAAAACATTGCGAGAAAACTGCTACGGGTCACTTCATACAAGTGAACTTGACTACAAAGTTAATTTTTGCACCTTAATAAATTATGAGTTACTCCCTGTCACTCAGACACCTAAACCCTATGCAGCAAGTAGAAATTTAAATTACCCGCTATATGGGTCCTTAAAGGACCCGCGTTACCATTAAATTTAACCCCTGCCACAAGGTCACCATAAGTACCCCAGCAGCACCTAAAATCACGCATGGGGGTCCACCAGGACCATCATGAATCTAAGTAGACGCACTAAACTACACTATAAACTAATAAAAAAGAATTAACCCCCACTACCTAATTAACCCCCTACTAATCTAATTACCCCACTACCTAATTAACCCCTACTAATCTAATTACCCCCCACTACCTAATTAACCCCCTACTAATCTAATTACCCCCACTACCTAATTAACCCCATACTAATCTAATTACCCCCGCTACCTAATTAACTCTCCACTGCCTAATTAATCCCCTAATTAACCTACCCAATACCTTACTACCTAATTAACTCCCCTAATTAACTCCCTGGCACCTATTAACCCCCCTCCCCTTCCCCATGACCAGGGAGTCCTGATCAGGACTTCCTGGCACCTACAATTAACCTTCAAAAGTAGCTTTTAAACTAACAAGTTTTCCATTAGGACTACTGAAAGCACTGAAACCTTTAGATGCCACATTTGCATTGTGTAGATTGATGGAAATTGATAGACAGAAAACAAAATGGTAAATTCCACTGTAACACAATTGCATATAAAATGTAATAAACTAGATGCTAAATTATTTTTTGCCCATTTTGTAAGTGTAGTTTTTTAAAAAGACAAAAATGTAAATAAATGACAGTAGTGCTTCTTACCAAAAGGTTTATAGATTATTTATGCATAAAGTAGATACAGTTTATATGGCATTAATGTGGGATCAAATTCATCACCAGACTGCAAAGCTCTTACACAGTAAAAACAGAGCTGTAAAGAGAGGCAAATATGGGGCATAAGACCACAATGTCTTATAATGCCTGATGAATACATAAACTGAAATATACATAGAACAATGGTGTAGCAACTAAAATGTGGTGCAGAAGTACTTACTTGAAGTAATATATCACATAGCAACATTCTTATTTTGAATATAGATTTTAAAATATAAACATATACAGTAGGCGCTCAGTTATCCAGCACGCATGGGGATTGGTAGATGCTGGATCAATGTAGTTTCCAGATTCTTGACGTGGACCCCTTGCTCACTGTGCCTTAGGGAGTTCAGCTGCACCTCACTGAAGAGGCCCATAGAGGCCGAAACGCGTCTGGTGTTTGCTATTTCTCCTGTTCAGGGTAGAATTGCCTGGTATTTCAGGGCTGGGTCACTCTATTGAGTGAGACCAGACTGATATACTACAGGATATTTCTCCCTGTGAAGGGGACAAGTGGCTAAAAGAGGCTGCTCTCAGAGTGGGTTATCATGTCCATAGAACTAACCTATTAATGTTAGTTCCTCCTCTGATGAGCACCTCTGACATATTTGTTTTGTTTATGCAAATTACCCCTAGGGTTTAGTCTTTCTAAGGGTGATAGGGGGCTCCAGACGAGGACCCCCTGCTCACTGTGCCTTAGAGAGTTCAGCTGCACCTCACTGATGAGGTCCATAGAGGCCGAAACCTGTCTTGAGTTTGCTGTTCCTCCTGTTCAGGGTAGAATTGCCTGGCATTTTGGGGCTGGGTCACTCTTTTAATCTTTTGATATACTTCAGGACATTTCTCCCAGTAAAGGGCTCTCAGTGTGGGTTATCATATCCATAGAACTAACCTATCAAGGTTAGTTAGTTCTCTGATGGAGCACCTCTAACTTTGTTAGAGGCTGTTCTAGCAGCAGCATCTTTCACTCCTCAGGTATTTTCGGCTGGAGGGTGACGTACAGTGGATGAAATCTAGGTGCCTATAAGCATTTTGTGGCATGACACCCTGGCTCCTAGCATTTGTTGAGCCCTGTAAAATTACATTTTTATTTAGAGTACAGTATTCATTTTTTTTCTGGTTGCTTGAGAGTTCTGGTTGCTTGAGTTCTGGTAAACTGTGAGTCTACTGTATGTATGTTTTTAGTGAGTTCCCTAGTGGTTAGGATTTGGTGCTTTCACTGCTGAGACCTGGGTTCGATTCCAGGCAGGCAATCAAGAGGTCACACCACCCTGAAGCCATGCATGGTTGGGCCTGATCAGTACTTGGATGGGAGACCACCTAGGAATACCAGGAGTTGTATGCTGTGGCCCACTGGAGAATGAACTAGCAACCAACTCCAGTGTCATGAGGTCATGAAGAGTCGATACGACTGAACAACACAAACACACATGATTTTAGTGGCTTATTAGACAGGTTTATTTTGTATTTTTAATAGCAAACTTCATATTCTTCATATCTTGTGTACTGCTTACTAATATTGGGAGTTTTTGGACTTCACAGTGTTTTGTGTTGAGTGCTATAAAGATTAACACTACAATTACTTTGATAGTGTCTATACAAAATAGTTTTAAAATATTTTCTGCATATTGTTTTAACTACTTAGATAGAACAGGCAATGGTACACAGTTGGGTCAGGCAGGGGTGCAGTGCATATAATAGCCAGGGTTATAACAGGCAGGGGAAGCTTGTACGGGCACGCTATTGCGAGTGCGCACTTCCAGGCCTGCGCACGTTTCTGTGCTGCAGAATTGTCGGCGCCTCTAAGTCTGCGCAGCTTCAACATTCGCCCTGAAGATGATGTGCCATCCAGCACACTAACATGTTAGTCTAAAATAATTCTGCCAACCACACCAAATAGATTTTACACTACTGTTGTATACATTCCAAAAAGGGGCATACTGTAGTATCTGGGTCAACAAAACTAAACATACTAAACATAAGTATAATCACATACATCCAGAACAACATACAAATAACAGTGATAGTCAACCTGGTCCCTACCACCCACTAGTGGACGATTCAAGTTTCCACGGTATGCGGCAGGGTAATCTCTAGGTGGTGTCATTGATGAGTGACGTTACACGCCAGTGACCTGCAGCACCACGCTTGGCTGGTTGAAGAGCTGGTGAGAGAGCCTAGGGACAGCAGTCAGGACCGGGTCACTATCTAGTAAGTACAGGGCGATATATAGCTAGGGACAGCAGTCAGGACCGGGTCACTATCTAGTAAGTACAGGGTGATACATAGCTAGGGACAGCAGTCAGGACCGGGTCACTATCTAGTAAGTACAGGGTGATACATAGCTAGGGACAGCAGTCAGGACCGGGTCACTATCTAGTAAGTACAGGGTGATACATAGCTAGGGACAGCAGTCAGGACAGACAGCAGTCAGGACCGGGTCACTATCTAGTAAGTACAGGGCGATACATAGCTAGGGACAGCAGTCAGGACCGGGTCACTATCTAGTAAGTACAGGGCGATGCATAGCTAGGGTCAGCAGTCAGGACCGGGTCACTATCTAGTAAGTACAGGGCGATGCATAGCTAGGGACAGCAGTCAGGACCGGATCACTATCTAGTAAGTACAGGGCGATACATAGCTAGGGACAGCAGTCAGGACCGGATCAGTATCTAGTAAGTACAGGGCGATACATAGCTAGGGACAGCAGTCAGGACCGGATCACTATCTAGTAAGTACAGGGCGATACATAGCTAGGGACAGCAGTCAGGACCGGGTCACTATCTAGTAAGTACAGGGTGATACATAGCTAGGGACAGCAGTCAGGACCGGGTCACTAACTAGTAAGTACAGGGCGATACATAGCTAGGGACAGCAGTCAGAACCAGGTCACTATCTAGTAAGTACAGGGCGATACATAGCTAGGGACAGCAGTCAGGACCGGATCACTATCTAGTAAGTACAGGGCGATACATAGCTAGGGACAGCAGTCAGAACCGGGTCACTATCTAGTACGTACAGGGCGATACATAGCTAGGGTCAGCAGTCAGGACCGGATCACTATCTAGTAAGTACAGGGCGATACATAGCTAGGGACAGCAGTCAGGACCGGATCACTATCTAGTAAGTACAGGGCGATACATAGCTAGGGACAGCAGTCAGAACCGGGTCACTATCTAGTACGTACAGGGCGATACATAGCTAGGGTCAGCAGTCAGGACCGGATCACTATCTAGTAAGTACAGGGCGATACATAGCTAGGGACAGCAGTCAGGACCGGATCACTATCTAGTAAGTACAGGGCGATACATAGCTAGGGACAGCAGTCAGAACCGGGTCACTATCTAGTAAGTACAGGGCGATACATAGCTAGGGACAGCAGTCAGGACCGGATCACTATCTAGTAAGTACAGGGCGATACATAGCTAGGGACAGCAGTCAGGACCGGATCACTATCTAGTAAGTACAGGGCGATACATAGCTAGGGACAGCAGTCAGAACCGGGTCACTATCTAGTAAGTACAGGGCGATACATAGCTAGGGACAGCAGTCAGGACCGGATCACTATCTAGTAAGTACAGGGTGATACATAGCTAGGGACAGCAGTCAGAACCGGGTCACTATCTAGTAAGTACAGGGCGATACATAGCTAGGGACAGCAGTCAGGACCGGGTCACTATCTAGTAAGTACAGGGCCATACATAGCTAGGGACAGCAGTCAGGACCAGATCACTATCTAGTAAGTACAAGGCAATACATAGCTAGGGACAGCAGTCAGGACCGGGTCACTATCTAGTAAGTACAGGGCGATACATAGCTAGGGACAGCAGTCAGAACCGGGTCACTATCTAGTAAGTACAGGGCGATACATAGCTGGGGTCAGCAGTCAGGACCGGATCAGTATCTAGTAAGTACAGGGCGATACATAGCTAGGGACAGCAGTCAGGACCGGATCACTATCTAGTAAGTACAGGGCGATACATAGCTAGGGACAGCAGTCAGGACCGGGTCACTATCTAGTAAGTACAGGGCGATACATAGCTAGGGTCAGCAGTCAGGACCGGATCACTATCTAGTAAGTACAGGGCGATACATAGCTAGGGTCAGCAGTCAGGACCGGATCACTATCTAGTAACTACAAGGCAATACATAGCTAGGGACAGCAGTCAGGACCGGGTCACTATCTAGTAAGTACAGGGCGATACATAGCTAGGGACAGCAGTCAGAACCGGGTCACTATCTAGTAAGTACGGGGTGATACATAGCTAGGGACAGCAGTCAGAACCGGGTCACTATCTAGTAAGTACAGGGCGATACATAGCTAGGGTCATATGATTTATGTAAAATCAGATAAGGTAAAGTGAATTACTGCGACACCAGTGGGCTGTAAGGAAATGTTACCATCAAAAGTGGGCGGTAGGTATTAAAAGATTGGTGATCCCTGATTTAGATAATAAATAGGCTTAGATTATCGCTTCTCTTTTGCCTTTGTCTTTCTACTACACAGTTCACATTATGCCTGATTGAGCACTAAGCTGTGGTTGCTACAGAACTAGCATACGTGCATGTGAAAAGAAAAAGAAATGCACCAGATCTGCAGAAACCAATAAATGAGAAGACAGACGCGATGTAGGCCAAGCATAGGCGGAGCTCGGAGTTCCATTATGGGTTATATCTGATCTCTTTAACTTCTTTGCTGCCAGAATGTTAGATTTTCACGTGAAAGCATCCAATTGATTTCCTGTAACTTTTATTGAATATAAAATAAATAGTGAGCTTGCATAGGTGTTGTATGAAAGGAATTTAAAAGTTCCCCCAATGTGAAATATTATTTGCTTTGTTCCATAATAATTTGGTACTGCCAGTTATGGTTAACATCCAATTAAAGCTTAAACACATGTCTTGGGTTTGCTAGTTTTCCTATTCATGGCACTTTAAATCTGTCTTTTCCTTATAGGCAGAGTCAGTTGTATATGCTTCAGGGAATTTGCCCTCTGTGATGGAACAAGGGAGCAAAAGCTCAAGACGCTGCAATCTGAGTGGGCAACACCTCATAGGACCACCAAGGTAAATTATTTCCCATATGATTCTAATAATATCTAAGCTTAATAATAGGTAATATTTTAGGATTAATTTTATTTTATCAGCTGATCCTGTCGTTTTCTTTAAGGCGGTGTTTCCTTGTAAACTAATGACCGTTTTATAAGATCTGGCAGTTGTAGCTGCCACATTTCAATTGTGCAGGTAAAATGTCCTGTGTATCACTATAATAGTTAGTAGTTGTGAGTAAAGCCTGCAAGATTCGCTCTGGGCAACTGCGGTGAGGGAAAGAGAGAAGGGGGGGGGGGTGAGAGAGAGGGGGAGAGAGACAGGGGGGAGGGAGAGAGAGAGAGGGTGGAGAGAGAGGGGTGGAGAGAGAGAGGGTGGAGAGAGAGGGTGGAGAGAGGCGGGAGAGAGAGAGGAGGGGGAGAGGAGGGGGAGAGAGAGGGGGAAGAGACAGAGGAGTGGGGAGAGAGAGAGGAGTGGGGAGAGAGAGAGAGGAGTGGGGAGAGAGAGAGAGGAGTGGGGAGAGAGAGAGAGGAGTGGGGAGAGAGAGAGAGGAGTGGGGAGAGAGAGAGAGGAGTGGGGAGAGAGAGAGAGGAGTGGGGAGAGAGAGAGAGGAGTGGGGAGAGAGAGAGAGGAGTGGGGGAGAGAGAGAGGAGTGGGGAGAGAGAGAGAGGAGTGGGGGAGAGAGAGAGAGGAGTGGGGTGAGAGAGAGAGGAGTGGGGTGAGAGAGAGAGGAGTGGGGTGAGAGAGAGAGGAGTGGGGAGAGAGAGAGAGGAGGTGGGGGAGAGAGAGAGGGAGTGGGGAGAGATAGAGAGGGAGTGAGGGAGAGAGAGAGAGAGGAGGTGGGGAGAGAGAGAGAGGGCTAGGGGGTGAGAGAGAGAGAGTGGAGTGGGGAGGGGAGAGAGAGGAGTGGGGTGAGAGAGAGAGAGGGTGTTGGGATGAGGCGAGTGAAAGAGGAGTGGGGAGAGAGAGGAGCGAGGAGTGGGGAGAGAGAGGAGTGGGGAGAGAGAGAGAGGAGTGGGGAGAGTGAGGAGCGAGGAGTGGGGAGAGGGAGAGAGGAGTGGGGAGAGGGAGAGAGGAGTGGGGAGAGGGAGAGAGGAGTGGGGAGAGGGAGAGAGGAGTGGGGAGAGGGAGAGAGGAGTGGGGAGAGGGAGAGAGGAGTGGGGAGAGGGAGAGAGAGAGGGGGAGAGGGAGAGAGAGGTGGGGAGAGGAGAG